>APFE030534680.1:1872-186606 GCA_000404065.3 Pinus taeda | reverse complement strand
ATTGGGTCTGGGTGTCATTTATTGAACAAAGTGGATTTAATTGTTATTGGGTTGGGTGTCATTTATTGAACAAATTGGATTTAATTGTTGTTGGGTTGGGTGTCATTTATTGAAAATAGGGTGTTTAGTTGTTGAAAAACACAGCAGTTATGGCTGACATACATTCCTTTTGTTATGTGCAGGTAGGCATATTTATTTGGGATGCAAAGTTGCAGTTCTGATGAGTGGGGGTTGAAGTGACTGCTGTTTTGTACTTCTGGAATAGACTAGTTTGGAAGCCTTTATGGCTCTAGCTGTTTTCTACTTGGGTCAATATGTTTTGCAATATTAAATAGTTAAATACTATTTATGGACAGTTGTGGGCCCAGTCAATATATGGGTGATTTTTGGACATAATTTAAAACTTATTTAAACATAATGTTATTTATTTCTGTTTAAATTTTGGTTTCAAAAGTCTTAATCACTGGTGGTTTGGTGGGACCAGTATTATATCAACTACTGGTCCCTGCACAAGAATAGGAATCTCTCCCCTAGTGAAATAGTTTTTTTATTTTTTGAAAGAAGAAATAAAATTTCAGGAATTGAAAAAATTTAAATTAGGAATAAATTAGGAATAGTCTAGATTTGATAAATAATATGGGAATATTTTTCTATCTTATACATTATTTAATGGACGGTAGGAAAGGTTTCTTTTTTTAAATTATTAAAAAATAATTTATGGAATGTGGTTGTTTCATCATTATCTTGCACTAATGTGGTCAAGGGTTAAAAATTTTCACTAAACATTTGTCATCCTCAAATGTGCATGAATTGTCTTACTAATGAAGTTGTTTGGTTCATAGAGTTTGGTTTTGGCAGACCTATATAATATTTTCTTGAGAAATATATATATTTTCTTGTGAAAGATATACATACACACACAATCCCAATATAGATCGCCAAATGAAAAATCACCAAATGATGTATGACATCTTGCTAGGCTTTAAACAGGGGACCTTGCCTCAATTTTCATACATGTAAGTGACTAAAGGCTCATTCTACAGAGCGTGAAACATAGATCACATTTATGGTAATCTGCATTGTTATTCATTCCAAAAACAACCACAAATATAAATTTGTTTCATATATTTATGCTCATATGCATGGTCTATATTGGAATTGGACTTGAGGAATTTCAAATCTTAAAATTATGAATAGTCAAGATTTTATAATCTAAGAAGAATATTATAGATGATCCAATGGATAATATGGAAGATTTTCAAAATGTTTTTGAGTTTCTTAATTCCGTTCCTAGCTTTAACTTATTAAAAAATAATTAAGAAGATATGTGTTGCCCATATTGGAATTGAGCTTGAAGAATCTCAAATCTTTAAATTATGAATGGTCAAAGATTTGATAATCTAGAAGTATTCCTAGTAGTGGATAGTATGGTAGGTTTGTGAATAGTTTTTTAGTTTTAAAGTCTTTTTCTTTCTTTAATATATTTAAAAAAAAAATTGTGAAAGGTGGTTGTTCGGTCATTTTCTTGCACTAAAGTGGCTAAGGGATAAAATTCTAAGAAAAATGTTTTCCCTCCTCAGAAGTGTGTGAGTTGTCTTACTAATGAAACCATTTTCTTTGCAGGGTTTGGCTTTTGCAAGCATCAATCTTATTTTCTTGTGGAATTTCATTTAGATTTAATTAGCCATCATTGAAAATAGATTTTTTGATGGGCAAGTACGCAGGTGTTTTCTGCAACTAATTCAATTTTTGGAAGCATCTTTCAGTTTGTATGCATGCAATTTCAATGCTCAACTCAAATTTTTATATGCAATTCAATGTGTTGGTTTGATGCATAGGTATGAAGGTATTCTTCTATGCAGAGGCATATCGGTATTATCACTAGCCAGTTTTATTTTTGCAAGAAATATTTCATTTGTAGGGTTTTCTTTTCGTATACACCAATCTTAATTTCTAGTGGTAATTTCCTTTAGATTTAACTAGCCAAAGGACCCCTGATAGGCTTCAAACAAAGGAATTGTCCCTCAATTTTCATACATGTAAGTCACTACAGCCTTGTAATGCCCAACATGTCTTTCCCTTGGCCTTCTTTTCATTCCCAACCAAGGCAAAATTGTCTTCCTCCTGAGCTCTCGATGCTACTCCATCTCGTGTGTTCCTCTTGATTTCCTCCTGCACCAAATTAGACCAAAGTCTCTCCCAATTTGGCAACTTTTCCCTTCCATTTATAGAGCACTGGTAACTATGCCAAGATTTTAGAAGGCCTAGGAGAGCTAAGCTCACCAAATCAATTGATGGCACATTTTCTCGAACTCCTCCAAGCTCATCTTGAACCTGAGTGAATATGGAGAGGTATTGGACTATGGTTTCGTTTTAATGCATCCCGATGTTTCTAAGCTTGTCGTTCAACACCAATTTATTGGCATCATTGCTATTTTCGAATAAGTCTGTGAGTGTCTTCCACATAGAAAATGGAGTCTCCTTGCCATGTGAATTCAATACTATATTGTCCCTTACACCCTCTAGGATGATCCTCCTACATTTGGTAGTGTCTTTCTTCCAATCGACTAACTGTTGAGCATATGATGCTGCTGATTATGCAATGTTAGTTTGGATGTATTCCAATACTAAATTACCATGGAGTACAACTTCCATAATGTCCTTCTGATCTATGAAATTTGAGGTTCCCTTCAAGCCATACTCCAATCTCAATTTGTTGAAATACATCTTCCCAATACTAGAGAAAACTACTTCATAGAATCCACAATTTGAAATTTATGAAGGGGAAGATCTAGCGATTACTTTCTGTTGTGTTTTTAGAGCTCCGATACCATGTAAAAATGGAAAGGAATTTGCTACTACTGATTAATTCAAAGTGAAAACAAGAGACAAAAAAATTATTCTACAATGTGCATAATAGAAAATCACAACATAGAAACACATGCAATGACATGCAACCATCAAAACACAAGGAACACAATGATTTTATGGGGGAACCCAACTAGGAAAAGCCCTTCCGCTACTTTTCATTAAGCAGATGAGAATGAGAAACTATTATAGTGACAGCTTCAAGCTTTGAAGAAAACCTTGCATTGTAAAATTGTTCTCCTACTGAATGACTAACTCTAGCCAACGCATAGCCTATCCAAGCCCCAACCCTCCTATTTCCTTATGCAATCCTGGAGAAATTAAGCTCCTAAATAAGAGGAATTCCCTATTTTCGCATGCTTAATTACCAAGCCTATACACTCAACTAGTATAGAATTGATGATTATGATGTGCCTCTTCCTCCACTCCAGCTAGGCAATTTGAATTCCATGCTTGACTAAGAATTTTTTAGCAAATTTATTTGTTAACTAAGAGATTAGTGAGTTGACACTAGTCATGAATACTCAAATGAATTCCTCCTAACTCAACTAATGACTAGGGCTCAGCTAAATGAGTTTAACTAACAATAACACCACTAGATTGCTAAATTATAACAATCAATAGATGCACAACTCTACTCCAAGCCTAGAAACTCAAGTTTTCTTGATCTAACTAGGAAACAAGACCATTTCACTCTAATTGACTTCAATCCAAGCCATCCTATTATGTGGAAAGTTGAATTTCTCCAGTTGGCTAAGTAACAAGTCAAATGGAGCCTTCTCTTGCAACATTTCTAACATTTTGTAGGATGATAAGGAGTTAGAGTTAATGCTAGGGTGATGATATGTGGTCCTCCTTAAACCACCATTTAATAAAATAGTTAATGTTTCTCCTATACAATAGCTTGTAGTCATATTTAAATAATTGCTTGAAATCACTTTTATCACATAAAATACATCAACTTCTAATTGTTCAAAGAATTGTTGAGCCTTTGTGCTAATATTTATCGTCTGTGGTCATCATCAAATCACCATTTAGTTGAAACCTATATCTTTTGCTAGGCATTTTTCTTTTGGCCATCCGAAAACCACAAAATCCAACAAATTCAACTAGTAAGAATTTTCCACATCCCCACATCTAGATATCAACTCTCTAATTAAACTTATATGCGCCTTTTCCCATTAAGAAAGAGAATTTTAGAAACCTGATAACTAAGGATTGTGGTAAGGTTTCTTATTCACTCTAAAAAGAATATATAAATGTGTGGATATGAAAAATCTTCAATACCTCAAAAAACCTTAAAATAGTGCATTGAAAAATTATTAAAAATGCATCACATATTGATATCCAATTTTATATATCTAACTTAGATAACATATATAGTTCAAATAATTATAGCCCAATTTTTTTATATTATCATATTTCATTGATATTAATTTATTCTTCTTAGAGTTTTCAATATTTTCATAATTATACTAAATTCTAATAAGCTTGTATCAGGGAAAACAAAAATTAAGTGTTTTTAAATGATTTCTTAAGAAAAACAAATAATAAGTGCTTTTAAATAACTTTTTACTTTCTAATAATAGAGGCTTCTTGATTCGTGATCCACGTGTTTCAATCCATTATTAAAGTTCATAATAAAGAGAAATATTCATGATTATTGTCTTTCAATCCATTATTAAAGTTCATAATAAAGAGAAATATTCATGATTATTGTCTTAGTTCTTTTTAATTGTATTTAAAAAATAAATATTTTAATAAAATTTATTATAAATATTTTAAATTTTTTAATTTAATAATTTTAATAAATAAATAAATATATTTTATTGAAAAAAATTAATTAATAAATAAATAAATGGATGATTTTTTTAATGAAAGATTAAAATAAAATTCACTCCTTCTTACTTGAAACCTAAGATATTTTACACATTCATTTTTAACTGGCGTGGAAAATTTACGAATTCAACTTTTCAAGCGAAGAAAAAACTTTGCTGTGCTTTGTTTAAAGCGTGGGCTTTTAAACTGGTTGTGTTTTGGAACTTGGAAAAATATTTGTTTAAAGGCTCCGAATTAAAAAAACACCATCAGAATAAGGTGAGCTCGTGCTTGGTAACTTGCAATATAGCTGGTTATTCTGAAGCAACCACTGAGATATGCGTTGAAATTCTCCACAGTGCCATCATGGTCGTTAAAGATAACGAAGACAATGCACCCATGACCAGGTCTGATATGCATGATGCGCCAAAGTGGAGTGTGGCATGTAATTCAGGTCGACCGTACCTTCTTCTCGCTTCCATTGCTCGTCTGTGAACTGTTTCCATAGTGCTGCGAATGGAGTTTCTTGTTCTTATAATGTGAGCCAAGCCAAGGCGGTACGTTTCCAGGTTCCATTGCCAAAGCAAGACGTGGTTCGTAGCTCAATGTCGATGTCAACATCGGCCCAGGTTGGACAGGTAGCATCTTTTAAATGTTAAAGTAGCTTAGCTGGATGGTTGCCACATGGATGTACGGCCAGAAACCCTAAGCGGCTGAAGCGGGGGAGTAAATGTGCAACAAGGTGTGGTGGGCCCAGAGATTTTTCATGAACCGAACCGACGGAGGCTTCTTGGTGGGGGTGTGGAAAGAATCTAATCACAAGCTTTATTTGTTACGGAAATGAGGGAAATTTTCATAAGATTTTGATAAAATTTAGTAAGAATTTTCTTAAATTTATGTTACAATTGTCAAACTTTAACAGGTTTTTGATGGTGCTGAATTTATTTCCAGTCTCTAAAACATAATTTTTTATTTATTTTAAAATTTGGTCATTTTAACTATCTAGACAATTCCTCCATCTAGATAGAGGACGCCATTTTTAATTGAAAAAGTAAATATATAGTTTATTACTATGTAATTGTACTTTTATTTTATTTTGATTATAATAGATAAAAAGAATATAATGTTGAGATTGGATATTAATGGTGAGGATTTTTTCCTTTTTGAATTTACGCATTTTGCATCAATTTAAATTATATAGATTAAAAAAAAAAATTGTTATTATTTTGTTTTAAAGGAAAATGATGTTGAGGCCTTAATTCATGGTGCATCCAAAGAGAAGCTCATGTATCTGATCAAGGTAATCGTTCGTAGGATGTGAATGCATTGTAGCTAGTAATAGAGAACATACAATGGCTTAGAGGTCATGCTTTCAAGGAAAATGGAATGATAACATCAAAGCATGACCAAAGAAGGAGACATGGTTAGCGTCAAGTGAGAGGACACTTGGTACAACAAGTTCTATTGTTACAACAAGTTGTTCATAAGGGTGTAACTTTGCAACTGTGAGTGGAACAAAAAGTATATGAATACATCCATGGACAACATAATTACATCATAAAGATGCTCATGTTCAAGGAGTCTTCTAGTTAGAGCATGCAAATCTTGTGTGTATAAGTAACAGTAATAGGAGAAACACCATGTTTAACATTTAAATGGTTTATAGTCTCGTAATCAGAGGATATAGAGGACAAAAGAGTGGTGTTTGGAGAAAATTGACCATTGATATGCTTCCAGTAGTCTATCGGGCATGGTGAGAGCCCTACTGTGCACCTAGAATCTTATCAAGAAACTTGGAGTGATATAGATCTAGGTCAAATAAAATACTCTATAAGATGCAATCGAAGAGGACTCAGTAGTGGTGTGTAAATGAATCTTGAACTGAGTATGAATTAGAATTCAAACCGTACATATCATCAAAGGTCACTGATTGGGTAAAATGGTTACAGAAGCCATGAATCCCAAAGCATAAAACAGTAAAACATATGACAATGAAATTGAATTGTATAGTTCAAATACTTTGTATGGGTCTACTGTTGAATTCTCCTAGTATAAACAATTGAGACAATATTTGTAACAAGGCCCCTTACCCCTTAAGTTATGAGCTAAGCAAAAAACATACATTTGTTGATTTGTGTAGCTTGGGAGGTACTCCAACACCCTAGGGTGTAGGATTTGGGAGAAGTTTGACCTGCATGGGCTTTTTCGGAAAATGTACCCAAGTAATGGATTTTTCACCCAAAGTTGTGGGCACATTATGAATTGGGGATTTTAATTGTTTGATCATTGAGAGCATGTGGGGTACGCTTAAGGGTATAAGGGGCACCTAAGGCATCGATGGCATGTTGTTGGTTAAATGAAAATAATTTTTATCTTATATTTTATGGCGTTTAAACATAATTGTTTAGGTCTGATTAGAGTGATGTGATGACCCTTGGTGGCCAAGGGAAACCCACAAAGAACTCTATAAATAGAAGAATAGGAGAGGTCATTCATACAACCATCCAAGTGCATCTCATCAAAAGTGAATATCAATCTGAAGAAATCGCAGACCTAAAGGAGCTCATCCAAGTAAAGAAGAAGATCAATTTTTTTGTCTTTCTTGTGTCTTTGGATAGGTTGAGTTAAGGATCTTGTTGGACATGTGATAAGGCGGAGTTCTAGGCATAAATTTGATGGTAATTCCATGTGATCTGGACACAAGGGATCTTTTTCCTTAAGAGGAGGGTAGAGTCCCATATACTGACTTTTTTGGAGGGTTGAAAACCCAATCATATAGCTGGAGGATAAGTGCTTATATTTCAGTGGCTAAAGGAGATGGTTATGTTGTTTGGAGAGTTTTGTTTGGAGGACAAGTTTAGGGCACTCCTATAGGGTCTTCAGAAGCCCTAAACGAGGGTTGAAATACCTTAGTTCGATGCATAATACAGTGAGCAATTTTAGGATTGTGTTGGATGTCTTCAAGAGGTACATGATTGGCATTATAGTGGATGATTTGCTTGGTGATAACAGGTACGTCCTAGTGATTTTTTGGCAGTGACTAAAGTAGCATATGTACAACATTTTGGAGGATTGTTAGTGGCTAGCTTGTAGCCCTTAGTATTGTGGACAAGTGGTAGAATTTACAAAATAAGAAGGTTGTACATTGTGCCCTAAGAATTAACGTTTTGAGAGAAAAAAAGGAGCAATTAATAGGGAAACTTGTTGAGCCCTAGTTCGGTTATTCGTAGTGGGTCAATTCAGATATAAGAGGGCAGAATAAAAGCCCTAAGTTTGGTCTTCTTTGGAGCAACAAAGAGGCAAGAAGAGGGGATTTTTGAAGACCTTAAGAGTTGGCGCTCTTAGTGTAGTAGGAGAACAACTAGTCGGAAGTCTTGCATGGGCCAATGTTCAGTCGCTCTAGGAGCAACAAGAGGGTTGATTGTAGTATTTTGAGTAATTGGAGATGCAAGATTTCTAAAGTGGAAAAAGTTGCACTGATCAAAAAGAAAGGAAGAAACAAGTGTGTTTGAGATACGTGGACTGAAAGGAATATGGAGCACTACATCAGCGACTAAGTCAATTGTAGTTTGTTCAAGGAAAGATTTGTCATCATTGTTGTTGATATGAAGCCCTAATATTCTCTTATCAGGGATGATTGTAAGTGCCATGATCCAGGTATGGGAGCCCTAATCTTGTTGTATAAAAGTTTTTAATATAACAAGTTGTGGGTTGAAATTTTGTTTTGTGTACTAGTTGATTCATTGTCATTTGTTATTTTGTTGAGCAAAGTGGTTTTGTTGTGTCATTTAAGTGTGATTCTGATCATGATCTTAGCATCAAACCTGATTCTTAAATGTGGTCTAAAAATCAACATAATATCTGAGCTACTTTTAAGGGACGGTGAATTCAAATGTACAAAGTGTATAACTCAAAAGAGAGTTGGTTCCATTGTTATTGAAACACTAATAACAATAGTAAAATTGTTGGTAAAAATTAAAAAATAAAATCATGAGCACCTCATCCAGGTAGGGTCCGACGAAATATATTCATGGTATAAAATAGTAAGAAGATAAATGTTAATAATATCACTTAGCGCGTCTAGACAACCCCATAGGGTTGAAAAAAATATATTAACGATGTCCAGAATGTACTGTATGTTGTGGTAAAACATAAAAAAATTGGAGAAATCTTTGCAGAAATATAAAACACCTCACACATAAATGGTAGTCACAATAAAATTTAGGTTATTATATTGGTAGATAAAGATACCGGATAGCTCTACAATCAATCCATGTGCAAGTCCAAGCACAATCTTCACAGTTTTCATTGGAAACCTGGCCAGAACAGAAAGGGCCTCAGCTACCCCAACAATATATAGCAGAAATAAAATACAGGGGTGTCCGGAATGAATTAAATAAAATACAGTGGTGTGCAGAACGAATTTAGTCTTAGTGACGCAGAACCTTAAACCTATGTTAATTATTATTTTTTAATATTTTTAAAGATCACACAAAATTATAAAATGTAAAACCAATGATACAGTGTACGTATGAGCGTACCCAATTGATAAAAAATTGCAATAAGACATTTTTAGCTAGAAGCATATATCGGTCAAATTGTATACTGAAATTCATAGTCTTTATAGAAAGGTATTTATATTGGTTTTTTAGGAAAATAAATATTTAATATGTTTAGCATTTTAAAATGTTAGTTTGGAATTATTTTTTTATTTAAAGGTATTTTTAATTTCTAATTAATATTAATAATATATTTATTTTATTTGGAATTTTCTTTAATTAATAAATTAATTGTAAATTTTCCTGAAAATATAAAATAAAATTCTACGTCTTTGTTGAAACTTCACATATTTTACACATTCTCAAAAATGTACGAATTCAAAATTTCAAGCGAAGAAAAGCTTCGCTATGCTTCGTTTGAACTATGTTTTTAAACCAATGGAGTTGTGTCTTGGAACGAGGAAAAACATTTGCAATTTCATTTTTTCAAAGAAAGAAAAGTTTTGGTCTGCTGGTTTTATTTTTGAAAAATACATCTATCCATTTTTGAAAAATATATCTATTCGTTTATAATAAACAATTTTGCAAAAAAAATTGCTCTTTTGTTCAGTTTGGTTGATTTTTAAAAACTAAATATATCTGTTTTGCTTTTTTGTTTCGCTTGGTTGATTTTTTATTTTTTATTTATTTATTTATTTATTTTTTAATTTTGCTGAAGCAAGAGTTGTACTTTCTATTTCATTAAATCTAAAAACATCTTACATAAAATACAATAGTCCCAAAGGAACTGTGGGCCAAAGAAAAAACTATCTACTAACAACTGTGGGCATCGAGCTAAAGGCTTAAACACTGAGCCATGGTCCCTCAAAAAACTATAATATCCACGAAATACAGACATAGTTGGAAACCTTTAAACAATTTAAATTTAGTATTGGACCCGAAGAGGAATTAGGGACCAAACTAAAAGGATTTCGGGTTCGTATGGGGGGATAACCCTCGAGCATGTAGAGCGCCCGAAATCCACACATTCGCACCATGGCATGAAACAAGCCCGGAAGATATTCTTCCCCCAAATCATCACCATTTTCCTTAACCGTCAATCCTCCTCACCAGATCCAACGACAGAAGATAATAACACAATACTTAGTAGCCGACGATTAACCACGCAATAACCATCCAGGACCCACCAACTTGGTCACTTGTTCCTGACCGTAGATCCATCTTGCATGATCTAACGACCGAGGAGCATATCACACGAGCCTAACGCACCAATAATTACCACGCGATGAGAGCAGTATTCCTTCCCCTTCCTATGCCACGTGTTGCTTGATGAGTGGAATCGCTCCCAACTCCTGAAAATCGCTTCCCTCTTGAAGGGCATGCGATGGACGATAAACCACCCCGCGAGCGGTATTGCTACCACAGAAAGGAAAGCCACCGGGAAAGCCTTAATTCTGGCCCCACGCATCATCCCATCTCCACGGACACCTGAACTAGTGTAATATGAAAATCCCATTGTTCGGCCAACCATCCGAAAAACGATTTCTGGTCAGCAACTTCCACCTGAAACTTTTGTGTTCGTCCTATCGAGGGTTGAGGAGGCCGACAGTGACATGCATCCCCATAATGTTCTTACTTCATAGAAAACACTTCATAAAGAATCCAAATCAACTAGACCCCGCCTTTGTGTCTTTGTTTCGAAACACCATTATGTCCTCATCTGCCTGGTCGTGACATTGTGCCTTTAATCTATTCTTGGGCATCTCAAGCCAACGCATCGTGACCCTGCTTGTGGTACAGAGCACACCTTGATTAGCCAAGATGTCCGCCAATTTATTGGTTGTCCTTCGCAATTGGTTAAACCTCATAGAACGTAAGCAACGGAGATGAAGTTGAGTCCTATGAAAGACCTGGAGCAGCCTCCATTGATTTGAGACTTTTTACGGCTCTGTGCCACAGCTGATTCTCTTGACCATGTTTATGATTAACTCTGAATCAACCTCGACAATAACATTCTGGATATTATCTTGCCTCAGGAATTCTAAACATTTCTCAAGATCCATTAATTCTGCCATATTGTTAGTGGCTCTTCCCAAATAGCAATGGAAGATGAAAAGTAGACAGTCGTTTTCATCCCTTAACACCCCTCCAAAGCCAGTAATACCCGGGTTATCTTTGGAAGCCCCATCAATGTTGTATTTTAGAAAACCCTGAGGGGGAGGATGCCAATAATCCTGCTTAGTATCCGATTTCAAAACCTTCATGTTCAGTCCTTGTGGAATAAGCCCCTACATACCCAACTTAAGAAGTATCTGGGTTTCAGCTTCTGAAGGTGGATTCTTAGGGGTAGTTCGCACTATGGTACTTAAAGTCTCCTTAAGTTGTCTTAAGATTTGTTCAAAAAGGCATTGGGAGGAACGTTTTTCATTCTTAAAGATTCTGTTGTTCCTTTCTTTCCAAACAATCCATATTATGAAGCTTGGCGCTAAAGCCCAGGCTGAGCCAAGAAATTCATAATCAGAGAAGTTGTGTCTCCAATTGTTTAGGGTATTGATGATGCTCCCTTTGTCCTTGTCTGTCTGCTGAAAAATAGTGGCAAAAGTATCCCACAACCAAGAGGTGAAAATGCAATTATTGAGAAGGTGCTCCATTGTTCCTCTTGGACTTCACAAAGCTGGCATCTAGAAGGACCCAGAACACACCTCTTCCAAATGTTATCCCATGTTAGAAATTTCTTATGATGAACCAACCACATGAAGAGTTTAATCTTCATCCATCCTTGATGTTTCCATATGTTCTGCCAAACCCTGTCTGGTACATTAGAATCCAGCTCAAGGAGTATGTGTTTTGTCTCCTTAAGATTGAAGGTGCCTTCATTATTGTTGCCCCATCTAAGTTGGTCATGCCCCCTGTCCCTAATATTTTCCTTTGTTCCAACATCATCAGAAGTGCCTCTGCTTTGGCTTTCAGTGGGTTTTCTTCCCTATGATCCATATTCTTCCAGGTTCTCCATTTTCCTTCAGTATCGGTTTGATCCCAGAAATCTTTTACCTTAAATAACCCTTTGGTATCTATTTCTTTCTTGAGGTCCAGAAGGTCCTCTCTTAACAGTGTAGGTTCTTGTTGCCATTTGTCCTCCTAAAACAATGCAAGATCACCATCTCTGATTTCCCAGAAGCTGTTCTTTTGTACTAATCCTCTATTCCCCAGGCCTTGTTCCAGATGTGTGAGCCCTTTATGATGCCAGACATCCTTATGTGATCATTATCCTACCAAGTGCTGGCATATTTTTCTTTCCAAATACTAGCCCACTACACCTTTGGGTCTTTTACCCAACGCCACCATAATTTCACCCATAATACTTTACATAGTGCTTCCGAATCATCCAATCCAAGGCCCCCATGTTTTTTAGGTTTGCAAATCTTCTCCCAGGCTACCAAGGCCCATTTCTTTCTTTTCTCCCCCTTACCTCAAAGAAAGTCTCTTTAAATAGTTCTAAAATGTTGCAAAACTCCTTTAGGAGTTGGAAGGGATGATAGCATGAATATGGGGATTGATTGGAGAACAACTTTTGTAAGCACTAACCGACCAGCCAAGTTTAAAGATCTAATGGTCCATTTCCTGATTTTATCCTGCATCTTATTAATCACCGGCTCCCAAATGCTCTTGTGCAAAGGTTTATCAGTTATAGGAGCTCCCAAATATTTGGAGGGAAGGACATCCCTTTGAAATCCTAGAATTGTGGAGATATATCTCTGAATAGCAATATTGGTATTAAAGAAAAAAAATCTTAGATTTGGAGAGATTAACTTCCATACCTACAACCATGGCAAACTCAGCCATGATATGTTTGTACGCTAGTGCTTCTTTGACCGTGGGGATTCCCTGCAGCATAGTATCATCAACAAATTTTTGATGGGTCAAAGCCTGACCAGTCTCAGAAAGATGGAGGCCTTTGGTATTACCAACTTCTTTCGCATGCTTGATAGACCGACCAAGTCCTTCCATCATGAGGATGAAGAGAAAGGGAGAGAGCGGATCACCCTACCTGAGGCCTCTAGAAGGAGTAAAAATATTGGATGGAGAACCATTAAGCAGAATTGAGAAGCTGGAAGAAGTTACCAGGGCCATGACCCATCTTATTCAGTTATGATCAAACCCAAAAGCAATAAAGACCCTCTTGATATAGGTCCAATTCGACTTATCGTAAGTTTTGGCTAGGTCCAACTGCATAATCATACCAGCCTTCCTATTACTTGTCAATGAGTGTGCCACCTCATATGCTTGAATGATGATATTGAGGATTTGTCTGCCCTCCACATAACCAGCCTGCTCCACAGAAACTAGAGTAGGAAGAAGTGGTTTGAGTCTGTTAGCAACAACCTTGGATATTATCTTATATACCACATTACACAAGGCTATGGGTCTAAAATTGTCCGGAATCTGAGCATTATCCTGTTTGAGGATCAGGGAGATGAAGAAAGTATTGAGCACCTTCTAAACAGTTCTATTCAACCTGGAATCTTCCACTGCATTCAGAATATCCTGTTTAACAATATTCTAGCAAGCCTTAAAGAAATCCACATTAAAACCATCAGGACCTGGCGCTTTACCATTCTGCATTTCTTTGATGACCTCGAAAACCTCCTCTTCTGTCACTGGCCTATTAATATTGAAATTATCCTCTCTAGTAACCAGTCTAGGAATATGCCCGGTTAAATCCCTGATAAAATGCTCTCTATTTGAAATGGTTTCCTGTGCTATCCCATGAAAGTGTTGAACTAACACATCTTCTATATCTTCATGGGATTTAAGAAGATGACCTTCTTTGTCCTTGATCGAATAGATCTTATTATGAGATATATTCACTATGGTTGATCTGTGGAAAAATCTAGTGTTACGCTCCCCTTATTTCAGCCAGTGAACTCTAGATTTTTGTCTCCAAAATATTTCCTCTTGTTTACATAAATTCTCCCAATCTTAATGGATTTTGGTGACTTGATCGTTTCTAACTTGATCAAAGCCATCCGTGATAAGGGTTTTATTGAGTTCCCGCATTTTATCTTCAACAGCTTTTTTCGCTGCAAAAATATTGCCAAATTCATTCTTGTTCCAATCTTTAGGTGTGAGCTTGATGTGCTTTAGTATTTTGTGTAGCTGGAACATTCTTGTGCCCTGAATATGCAGATCTTCTGTCCACCATTTTGCAATATTGCTGATAAAATCTAGGTGGGTGAGCCAGATATTCTCAAATCTGAAAGGTCTGTTCTTGGGGGTACCAATGCCCTGAACCTCAAGTTGAACAGGCCAATGGTCCGAGCCTCCAAAGGAGAGAATTCTCGCTATCATTTCCTTGTTGGTGAGCATAAGGTCCTCTGAGATTATGAATCTGTCTAACTTGGAGGCTACTTGAGACTCTCCTCCTCTTTAGTTGTTCCAAGTAAAGAGACCATTACTCATGTCAGAATCAACAAGCTTCATATTATCTATAAAAGTTTGAAATGCTGAAGTGTCTCTGCTTAAAGTTCTGGTTCCCCCTTTTTCTCTGAAAGTGATTTGATCATGTTGAAGTCCCCACACAAGATCCATGGTACATCTACATGTCTGTCTCTAAGCTCCATAAGAGAATCTAGAAACTTGAGTTTATCATCCATTCTTTGAGGGCCATAAACATTCGTGACTAGATAGGTATCCCTATCTCCCACCGGCTAAATAATCACTGATAAATAATTTCTAGATGCCTCAGCATCTATTATGCCAATATTTTGGGGGTTCCAAAGAGTAAGTATGTCCCCTGCTGTGTTATCTGCTTTGACTTCTAGAAACTCAAATTTATTGAGCCATTTCCTGTGAATTTCTTTTATTTTTGAATGGAACATTTAGTTTCCTGAATAGAGGTCATATTTGGAGCTTCTTGTTTCATTCTATTACTAAGTATTCTTTGTTTTCTTTTACTACCTAGACCTCTGATATTCCAAGATGTGAACTTCATTATTAAAGATTCGTAAAGGAATAGCTGGTTAGATCTTCCATCTTACCTGAATCTATCATTAGCTTTCCACATTCCATCAATAAATTGTTCTACATTTTCCTACCTCTTTTCTTTCCTAGGTTTCTAGGTGCTAATCCAGGTGTGATTTTCATAGTTTTCACACCTTCATTGCCCTGCGTTTCATTTTTTTATTTGCCTTTCCAACCCTTTAATCTGAGCTCTCCATAGGAACAACTGTTGTACTCTTCTTGCGGTAATGAGTCTACCCCACCCATGGTACCCTGTTTTAAGAACCCTTCCAAATCTAGGTGTTCTTTGTCAAGAATCTCCTGCAGTTCATGATCCTCCATTTCCATCTCATTCTGGGTCATTTCTTGGTCCATATCCAGTTCTGCATCGCTCATCATAGTCTCTTTCTCTTTGTTAATATCCTGTGTTTGTACACTGTCTTCTTCTTTCTCCTTCTCCACTAGGCTTCCTTCCATTACCTATTCTACTTTTGTTATCTCTTCTTGTTCTTCTTCGAGTACTTGGAACCTGTTCAGACTAGCCTGTTGCCCTTCTGTTTGATGTTACTTTGGCCCCATCTTGCCCCCTTTCCCTCTATGTACCACTTTGTGAAAGCCTTTAGTATTTTTCATTTTGGTTGCTTTACTTCTTTTCTCTGTTTTACTGAGAGGGCAGTCTCTAAATAAGTGCCCATGCTCATGGCACCTCCAACATCTAAAAGGAATATGTTCATAGTCTACTGTTTGCACCCATTCTTCATCAAATACTTCCAAGATGACCTCATCTGGTAGAGCTCCAAAGAGATCCATCTCCACACATATTCGTGCGAAGGAAGTGTACTTTCCCCTTCTCGTGGCCTCAAAAGCTTTGACAAAACGCCCTAATTTGTCTCCTATGGCAAATAACGATTCCGTTTGCGAGTAATCAAGAGGTAGAGAGTAGAGTCTTACCTAGACCGAGACCGAAATGAAAGTTTCTCGCTCCGAGACAAAATTCATCATCCATGGTCGCATGTAGAGGCCTGTTGCTGCATAGAAGTAGGGCCCTCCTTCAAACACCTTGTCTTTATCATCAATATTTGTAAAGACCACAATGAAGAAACCCTTTGACCCAAGATGTAGGTCAATGCTTCCTTTTGGTTTCTAGATGTATTTAATCTATGTCTATAAAGCCTTTTCAGTGGGCCATAATCCCATGAATTTACAAATGATAGCATATGTCCGCATGTGTTCTCTATGCGCCTGCAGAGTAGGATCATTTAAGACTACTCTCGATGTGACCTCAACTTTGGGTTCACATGGCCCCTTTTGTGCTTTGTTTTTCGCTCCCTGTTCCTTGTCTTCTTCCTCATTTTCTTTATTGTTGTTATTCTCCCTTGGCTTGTTTAAGTCTTGCTCCTCTTCCATGTTCCCCATACCTTCACCTGAAGGACCTCTGACACTCTCTATTGGTTTCTTACCTCGGCTAGCCATTGCCTGCCTATAGGAGGGAGTGGAGCTCTCTCCTTTGCGCCCTTCCATGGAGTTCAACATCTACAGACGCCTAAAAACCCTAGCTCTTCAACCTTCGTGTCTAGAGCATTGTATTTTCAAGTTGTAACATGCTCCATTCTCCGCCAGGTTGATTTTTAAAAACTAAATATATCCGTTTAAAATAGACATTCGACCAAAAAGAGCTTTTCTCTATTTGGTTTATTTTAAAGAAATACATCAATCCATTTAAATTACGCAATTCAACGAAAATTTCTGTAAGGAAAAACGATTCTTGCTCGTTGAAAGTCTCTGAATTAAAAAAGAACCAACAACGACTAAACCTAGAATAAGGTGAACCCTAAAGAAAGTTAAACAACCCAGCATCTAATGTCAATTAGGGTTGGGGTTGTCTTGGAGGAAGGAAGGGAATTTTCCCATAATGAATGTTGATAATATTATCCATATAAATATATTTATCCTATAAAAAATGGAACATTTATCCTATAAAATACTACCTTGCTATGTTCGCATCACTAACATCATATAAAATATTAAAAAATAAATAAAAGCCATCTAAGAATCCTATCGTCCCACTTACACTAACATCACTTAACTGGCGAACCAGCTTCTCGACAGCTCCATAGGGTTGAAAAAAATATAATAATGGTGTGCAGAATGTGTGTAAAATATAAAATTGGAGAAATCTTTGCAGCAATATAAAACACCTCACACATAAATGCACGTCGGTGAATGGGGTTTCTTGTTCTTATGGTGTGACGTAAGCCAATACGGTAAGTTTCTAGGTTCAGTTGCCAAAGCAGGACGTGGTCCGTAGCTTAATATCGATGTCAACGTAGCCGCCAGGTTGGACAAGTAGCATTTTGAAACGGAAACTGTTGCATGCGTGGACGCTTGTCACGTGGATGTAGCATCAAAAACTCCAAGCCACTAACAAATAGGGCGAGGTGTGGTGGGCCCAGAGATTTTTCATAAACGGATCGGCCGAGGTGGTGGACAGGATCCAGTCACACTCCTACGAAAGTCGGAGTCAAATTCAAAAATGTCCTAAAATTTAAACAGTGATAAGACGGTCATCGGTGGTGGTGCGCCGTCAATTTCTTGTGATTGAAATTTGAATCCATTTCTGTGATTGGTAGTATGTTGTGTTGTGAAGATTGATTTTAATACTTTGAAAATGTGAAAGTGATAGTGAAATAGTTTTTATTTTTTAACGAAGAAATAAATTTTGAGGAATTTAAAATTTTTAAATTATGAATTGTGGAGATTTTATATATAATCTTGGAATATTTTTCATAATTGGGAAAGTTTTTTGCTTTAATTTATTAAAAAATAATTGATGGAATGTGGTTGTCTCATAATTATCTTGGAATATTTTTACTAATAGGGAAAGTTTTTTGCTTTAATTTATTAAAAAATAATTTATGGAATGTGGTTGTCTCATAATTATCTTGAATTAATGCTGTCAAGGGTTAAAATTTTGCATTAAATAT
The DNA here is from genome assembly GCA_000404065.3 of Pinus taeda. Classification (NCBI taxonomy): domain Eukaryota; kingdom Viridiplantae; phylum Streptophyta; class Pinopsida; order Pinales; family Pinaceae; genus Pinus; species Pinus taeda. Next base: position 168,437 of record APFE030534680.1, on the reverse strand, counting down.
TTGCTCTCCACGGTGTATGAATTGTCTTGCTAATGAAAGTGTTTGGTTTGTAGCGTTCTGTTTTGGCATATCTCAATATTATTTTCTTGTGAAAGATGTATACACACAAGTCTAACCTAGATCATTATTTGTCTTGTAGGGTTTGATTTTGGCATATATCAATATTATTTTCTTGTGAAAGATATATATACATAAGTCCAATATAGATCATCAAATGATTTTGCTAGACTTTAAATCAAGGGCATGTGTCTCAATTTTCATACATGAAAGCTACTATAAGCTAGCTGTACACATTTTGCAATATAGATCACATTTATGCTACTCTATATAATTATTTATTCCAAAAACAACCACAATTATAATTTTGATTTATATATTTATACTCATATGTATGGTTTATATTGGAATTGGTCTAGAGGAATTTCTAATATTTAAATTATGAATAGTTAAGATTTTATAATCTAAGAAGAATATTCATCTTACACATAATTCAATGGATAGTATGGAAGGTTTCAAAAATGTTTTTCAGTTTCTTAATTTCGTTCCTAGCTTTAATTTATTAAAAATAATTAAACAAATATGTGTGGTCCATATTGGAATTAGGTTTCAAGAATCTCAAATCTTTAAATTATGAATGGTTAAAGATTTAATAATCTAGAAATATTCTTAGTCTTATATACATGATCCAAAGGATAGTATGGAAGGTTTCCAAAATGTTTTTCAGTTTCTTAATTTCTTTCCTAGTTTTAATTTATTAAAAATAATTAAGCGGATATGTTGGTCCATATTGGAATTGGGCTTGAAGAATCTCAAATCTTTAAATTATGAATGGTTAAAGATTTAATAATCTAGAAATATTCTTAGTCTTATATACATGATCCAATGGATAGTATGGAAGGTTTCCAAAATGTTTTTCAGTTTCTTAATTTCGTTCCTAGCTTTAATCTATTAAAAATAATTAAGCGGATATGTGTGGTCCATATTGGAATTGGGCTTGAAGAATCTCAAATCTTAAAATTATGAATGGTTAAAGATTTAATAATCTAGAAATATTGTTAGTCTTATATACGATCCAATGGATAGTATGAAAGGTTTGTGAATAATATTTTAGTTTTAAGTCATTTTCTCGTTTTAATTTGATAAAAAATAATTTACGAAATGTAGTTGTTCGATCATTGTCCTACACTAAATTGGCTGAGGGATAAACTTCTGAGAAAAATGTTTCCCCCCCTCAAAAGTGTATGAGTTTTCCTACTAATGAAAGCATTTGGTTTGGAGGGTTTGGTCTTTGCAAGCCTCAATCTTATTTTCTTGTGGAATTTCCTTTATATTTAATTAGCCATCATTAACAATAGAATTTTTTTATGTTCAAGTATGTAGGTGTTTTATGCAACTAATTTGATTTTTGCAAGCATCTTTCAATTTGTATGCATTCAATTTCAATGCTCAATTCAAATTTTCATACACAATTCAATGTGGTGGTTTGATGCATAGGTATGTAGGTATTCTTCTATGCATAGGTATATAGGTCTTATCACTAGGTAGTCTTATTTTTGCAAGAAACATTTTGTTTGCAAGGTTTGGTTTTCGTAGACACCAATCTTAATTTCTACAAGGAATTTCCTTTAGATTTAACTAGCCAATGGACCCTTGACAAGCTTTAAACAAGGGACTTGTGTCTCAATTTTCATACATATAAGTCACTACAGGCTTGTAGTGCCCAACATGTCTTTTCCTTGGCCTTCCTTCCCTTCCCAATGAAGGAAATTTTATCTTCCTCAGCTTCAAATGTTACTCCATCTCGGGTGTTCCTTTTGATCTATTCCTGTAACAAATCAGACCAAAGTCTCTCCTAATTTGGCATATTTTCCTTTCCATTTACAGAGTGCTGGTAACTATGCCTGGATTTCGGAAGGTCTAGGAGAGCTAAGCTCACCAGATTAGTTGATGGCACATTTTCTCCAACTCCTCCAAGCTTAGTTTGGACCAGAGCGGATCTGAAGAGGTATTGGAGTAAGGTTTACTTTTTATGCATCTTGATGTTTTTGAGCTTGTCCTTCAATGTCAATTTCCTCGCATCAATGTTATTTCTGAATAATCCTGTGAGGGTTTTCCACATAGAAAATGGAGTCTCCTTTCCATGTGAATTCAACACTACATTTTCCCTTAAACCCTCCAGGGTTATCCTCCTTTATTTTGCAATGTCTTTCTTCCACTAGGCTAATTGTTGAGCATTTGATGTTGCTGATTTTATAATGTCAATTTGGATGTATTCTAACACTCCATTATTGTCGAATACAACTTCCATCATTGTCCTTCTAAGCTATGAAATTTGAGGTTCCCTCCGGGGCATGCTCCAATATCAATCATTTGAACAACATCTTGCAAGTACTAAGGAAAGTCAATTCATAGAATCTGCAATTCAAAATTTATGAACGAGAATATCTATTGAGTGGTTTCTATTGTGTGTTCAGAGCTCTGATACCATGTAAAAATGGCAAGAAACTTGCTACAACTAATAAATTCAAATTGAAAACAAGAGATACAAATTTCTTCTATAATTCAAAAAATATAAAATCGCAATATAAAAACACATGCAATGACATACAATCATCAAAACACAAGGAACACAATGATTTTACAAGGGAACCCAACTAGGAAAAACCCCTCCACTGATTTTCATTAATCATATGAGAATGAGAAACTATTGCAATGTCAACTTCAACCTCTCAAGAATACGTTGCATTGTAAAATTATTCTCCTGCTAAATCACTAATGCTAGCCAATATGTAGCCTATTCAAGCCCCAACCTTTCTCTTATTTCCTTGCGCAATCCTGGAGAAATTGAGATCCTAAAGAATAGAAGAGTTCCCTATTTCTTCGCGCAATTCAAAGGGAATTAATCACGTGTTTAATTACCAAGCCTATACACTCAACTAGTATACAATTGATAATCACAATGTGCCTCTTCCTCCACTCTAGCTAGGAAATTAGTATTCCATGCATGACTGAGAATTTTACAATAAATTTATCAGTTAACTGAGAGATCAGTGAGTTGACACCAGTCATGACTACTCAAGTGAACTCCTCCTGACTCAACTAATGACTAGAGCTCAACTAACTGAGTTTAACTTACAATAACTCCACTAGATTTCTAGATTATAGCAATCAATACATGCACAACTCTACTCCAAGCCTACAAAATCAATTTCTTGATATAATTGGGAGACAAGACTATTTCACTCTAGCTAATTTCAATCAAAGTCATCAAGCTTATGTGGAAAATGAAATTTCTCCATTGACTAAGGCACAAGTCAAATGGAACCTTTTCTTGCTACATTTATAATAGTTTGTAGGATTATAAGGAGCTAGGGTTAATGCTAGAGTGATGATATGTGGTCCTCCTTAAATCACCATTTAGTAGAAGAGTTAATGATTCTCCTATATAATAGATTGTAGTCATATCCCATTGTTTGAAATCACTTTTATCTCATGAAATGCATCAACTTCTAATTGTTCAAAGAATTTTTGAGCCTTTGTGCTAATATTTATAGTTTGTGGTCATCATCAAACCACCATTTAGTTGAAACCTATATCTTTTGCTAGGCATTTTTCTTATGGCCATCCCAAAACCACAAGATCCAACACATTCAACTAGTAGGAATTTTCCACATCCAGATATCAACTCCCTCATTAAACTCACATGTGCACTTTCCTATTAAAAAGAATAATTTTTGAAACCTTATTAATAGAGATTGTGATAAGATTTATTATTCAATCTAAAAAGAATATATAAATGTGTGAATATGATTGATGTTCAATACCTCAAAATCCCTTAAAATAGTGCATTTCAAAATTACTATAAATGCATCGCATATTGATATCGAATTTTGTATGTCCAACATAAATAACATATATAGTTCAAGTAATTAGAACCCAATCTTCTTATAATATCATATATCATTGATATTAATTCTTTTTTTAATGTTTTGATAATTATACTAAATCCTAATAAGATTTTATAGATAAAAACAAAAGATGAATGTTTTCAAATGACTTTTTAAGAAAAAAAAATGATAAATGCTTTAAAAATGATTTTTTTAGTTATTTTTAATGAATAAATAAACAAATTTTGATTTAACAATTTTCAAATTGTAGGAACCACACTAGTTGGTTCGAAACGCGTTGGCAAAAGTCTTACCTAATGTAATTTACGCCGAACTCTTCTTATAATTTTCAAATTATTGTTTATGTACAACTCAAGATTAAAATTAATATAATTTTAATAATTAAAAAATAACCAATAATATTTTATTATAATATATATAATAAATTAAAAACTAAATGATTAAAGTTTAAGTATTATAAAAAAAAAAAATCAACTTAACATGGCTACATTCCCGTGCAAATGGAGCGGTGTAGGTTTCCATTACTAGTTTGTGGACTGTCAAGAGATTACCATAGGTTGACATACGTAGGCTTGAGAAGACAAACAAAACTACTAACACTGTAAGTAATAAAAACCACTTAACCATAACAACAACTTTGACTAGTCATTGCAATGCACCTTCTATATAAATTGACATCCTACCAACTTAAAAATCAACATACATAAATATAAACATTTTATTGTGCAAATATTTATCCTAAATTAAAAATATAAATAATTTTTCTAAATTATATTTAAGTAGATATGAAATCCTTATCATAATTCATCATTTAAATAAATTTGCATAAAAACAATTTATAAAAAAAAAAATCGAGTATTATTTACTTTTACAATCATATATATAGATAAATACATAACTATTAATTTGTTGTATATATTAATAAGAGTTGGAATGTAAGGTCACTCTCACTGTGCTCTGAACAACCAGGGTAATTTCCGTTGTAGTCGAAGTTAATTTACCTAGAACTAAATCTTTTAAATGGTTTATTGAAATTTTTATATAATTAAAAAACCATATTTATTTAATATATTATCAATTGAATAATTAATAAATATTCTTAATTAAAAATAAATTTTAATATATAAATTAAAAATAATAAATAAATTTAATTTATTAAAAAATTAATAAATAAATAATAATGGATGATTTTTATTTTTTAAGGAAAGAATAAAATAAAATTCAGTCATTCTTACTTGAAACCTAACATGTTTTACACCTTCATTTTTTAAACGGTTTGCAAAATTTACGGATTCAATTTTTCAAGCAAAGAAATTTGCTATGCTTTGTTTAAACCGTGGGCTTTTAAACTGGTCGTGTTTTGGAAATTGTAAAAATATTTACAAATTCATTTTTTCAAATAAAGAAAAGTTTTGCTTTGCTTGGTTTAGTTTTGAAAAATATATCCGTTTAAAATAAACAATTTGACCAAGAAATTTTTTTGATTTTTGAAAAGTAAATCTGCCCGTTAAAAACAGACAGTTTGGACGAAGAAAAGTTTTCCTGTGTTTTGTTTACTTTAAAGAAAATACATATATCCATTTAAAATATGCAAATTGGTAAAACGTTTACCACTCGTTAAAAGACTCGAAATTAAAAAAGCACCATCAACATTTTGAACCCAGAATAGGGTGAACCCGTGCCTCTGAATCCCCGGAAAGTTAGACTGCTAAAGCCAGTCATCTAATGTCAATTCGATGTCAACGTAGGCACCAGCTTGGACAAGTAGCATTTTGAAAGGTTAAGGTTGCTTAGCTGGATGGTTGCCACGTGGATGTACGGTAAAAACCTTAAGCCAGTGAAAGCAAGGGAATAAATGTGCAGCGAGGGGTGGTGGGCCCAGAGTTTTTTTTATGAACCGAACCGACGGAAGCTTCTTTTCATGGGTGCATCTAAGGAGAAGTTCATGGATCTAATCAACACAATTGTTTTTGCAGTGGTCTATAACCCGATTTTTTGAAAGCTTTTCCGGCGGATTTTTCCGGTCAAAATCCAGCAGCAATTCATTGGAATCCCAAGTTTAATAACTAGTTTATGCACAATCAATGGCTCCCAGGGGTTTTTCAGGGCGCTGAATCCAAATATGCAGTTAAAAAACCATTTTAACTGCTAAAAATCAAGATTTAACCTCATTTATTCCGCCGGATTCCGTCATCGGAATCTCCAAAAAGTCGCATTATAGACAACTCCATTGTTTTTAGGATGTGAATGCATTGTAGTTAGTAATAGAGACCATACAATGGCTCAGGTCATGCCTTAAGGAAAATGGAATGACAACATCAAAGCTTCACCAAAGGAGGAGACATAGTTAGTGTGGAGTGAGAGGAGACTTGGTATAACAAGATTTATTGTTACAACAAGGGGGTAAATTTTGTAATTTTCACTCAAACAAAAAGTATATGAATAAATTTATCGACAACATAATTACATGATAAAGATGCCCATGTGCAAGGAGTCTTTTGGTTAGAGCATGAAGATCTTGTGTGTATCAGTAAGAGTAATAGTAGAAAGACAATGTTTAACATTTAAATGGTTCTTAGTTTCGTAATTGTAAATGTGTTAGAAAACCTGCACAGATGAATCTAGTTAGTAAAGGTTGAACACACAGCTTTGCAAAGCAAAAACACTAAAAGAAAATTGAAAGAAGAAAAGAATGATTCATTAGAAAATAGGTTACAATTCTCATGATATAGCATTACTGGGTGAAGATCCCAAGGTAATTCACCATAGTGGTGATCAATGAGAAGACTCAACACCTACAACAAGTTCTGGAGATAACTAGCTAGTTGTGGAGTGAAAGAAGGAGCAAAGCAGGGAGTATATCATGCAAAAGGAATCTTGCATGCAGTCCCATACTCTAACTAAGAGTCCGCATGCAGGTGTGTAGTAGTTCCAACATGCAAAAGGAATCTTGCATGCAGTCCCATGCTCTAACTAAGAGTCCACATGTAGGTGTGTAGTAGTTCCAACAATAATCAAAGGAGATAGAGGAGAGAAGAGTGGTGTTTGGAGAAAATTGACCATTGATATGCTTCCATTAGTGTATGAGGCATGGTGAGAGCCCCAAAGTGCACCTAGAAGCTTAATCAGGAACCTTGAAGTGATATGGATCTAGAGCATTTGCATATGGCCAAGGTTAAAGAAAAGACTCAATAAGATGCAATAGAAGAGCATTGAGTAGTGGTGTGTAAATGAATCTTGAATTGAGTGTGAATTAGAATTCAAACTTGTACATATCACCAAAGGTCACCGATTGGGTAAACTCATTACACAACCCATTAATCTCAATGAAGAAAACAGTGAAGCACAGGGCAATGAAATTGAAATGTATAATTCAAATACTTTGTATGGGTCTACTACTGAATTCTCCTAGTATAAACAATTGAGACAATAGTTGTAGCAAGGCACCTTACCCCTTAAGTTATCAGCTAAGCATAAACATATATTTGTTGATTTGTGTAGCTTCAGAGGTACTCGCACACCCTAGGGTATAGGATTTGTGAAAAGTTTTACCTGCATGGGCTTTTTGAACAAATGTACCCAAGTAATGGATTTTTCACCTAAAGTTTTGGGCACAAAACCAAGTGGATATTTTCATTGTTTGATCATTGAGAGCATGTGAGGAACCCTTAACGGTATAAGGGGCACCTAAGGCATCGATGTCATATTGTTGGTTAAATGAAAATATTTTTTATCTTACATTTTATGGCATTTAAAAATATTTGTTTAGGTCGGATTAAAGTGATGTGATGATCCTTGGTGGATAAGGGAAACCCACCAAGAACTCTATAAATAGAAGACAAGGAGAGCTCATTCATACAGCCATCCAAGTACATCTCATCAAAGTGAATATCTATCTAGAAAAGTTGCAGACCTAAGGGAGCTCATCCATGTGAAGAAAAAGATTAGAGTTTTTGTCTTTCTTGTGTCTTTGGATAGGTTGAGTTAGGGATCTTGTTGGACATGTGATAAGACAAAGTTATAGGCATAAATTTGATGGTAATTCCATGACATCTGCCTGCAGGGAATTTTTTTCCCTTAAGAGGAGGGTCGAGTCCCATATATTAACTTTTTTGGAGGGATGAAAGGCTCGTCATATAGCTGGAGAAAGGCCACATTTCTTGGAGGATAAGTGATTATATTTCAGTGGCTAAAGGAGATGGTTATGTTGTTTGGAGAGTTCTGTTTGGAGGCCAAGTTTAGGGCACTCCTAGCTACCTCGGAAGCCCCAAGAGAGGGTTGAAATACCTTAGTTCGATGCATAAGACAGTGACCAATTTTAGGATTGTGTTGGACATCGTCAAGAGGTACATGATTGGTATTATAGTGGATGATTTGCTTGGTGATAGTAGGTATGCCCTAGTGATTTTTTGACAGTGACTAAAGTATCTTATGTACAACATTTTGGAGGACTGTTAGTCACTAGCTTGTAGCCCTCAGTATTGTGGACAAGTAGTAGACTTTTCAAAATAAGCAGGTTGTACATTGTGCCCTAAGATTTAACGTTTTGAGAGAAACAAAGGAGTAGTTAATAGGGAAACTTGTTGAGCCCTAGATCAGTGATTCGCAGTGGGTCAATTTAGATATAATAGGGCAGAATAAAAGCCCTAAGTTTGGTATTCTTTGGAGTAGTAGATAGGCAAGAAGAGGGAATTTTTGAAGACCTTAAGTGTCGGCACTCTTAGTGTAGCACGAGAGAAACTAGTGGGAAGTCTTGTGTGGGACAATGTTTAGTCACTCTAGGAGCAACTAGGCCTGTTGATTGCAGTATCTTGAGTAGTTCGAGATACAAGCTTTCTAAAGTGACAAAAGTTGCAGTGATCAACAACAAGGGAAGAAAAAGTACCCACCAAGTGTGTTCAAGGTACATGGACTAAAAGGAATATGGAGCACTATATCAGCAATTAAGTCAAGAGTACTTTGTTCATGGAAGGAATAGTTATCATTTTTGTTGATACGAATCCCTAATATTATCTTATCATGGATGATCATAAGTGCCATGATCCCTAGTATGAGATCCCTAATATTGTTGTATTAAAGTTTTGAATATAACAAGTTGTGGGTTAAAATTTTGTTTAGTGTACTAGTTAACTCATTGTTATTTGTTAAGAAAAGTGTTTGTGTTGTGTCATTTAAGTGTGATTCCCTGATTCTTAAGTGTCTTCGAAAAATCAACGTTGTATCGGGGCTACTTTTAAGGGATGGTGAATTAGAGTGTACAAAGTGTATAACTCAAGAGGGAGTTGGTTCCATTGTTATTGAAAAATTAATAGCAATGGTGAAGTTGTTGGTAAAAAATTAAAATAAAATCAAAAATGCCCCATCCACCTAGTGTCTAACCAAATATATTTAAGGTATAAAATAGTAAGAAGATAAATTTTAATAATATTGAGAATATAAATATATTTAAATCAATAACATGATATAAAATACTAAAAAATAAATAAAAACCATCTAAGATCCTAATCGTAACAACTACCACTAACATCATTAACTAACACATATAAATATTAATATAATAAATAAAAGCCATCTAAAAATCCTATCATCCAACCTACACTAACATCACTTAGCTGGCGAACCAACATCTGGACAACCCCATAGGGTAGAAAAAATATATATTAACGGTGTCCAGAATGTCCTATATGTTGTCGTAAAACCTAAAAAAAATTAGGAGAAATCTTTGCAGAAACATAAAACACCTTACACATAAGTGGTAGTCACAATAAAATTTAGATTATTATATTGGTAGATAAAGATATCCAATAGCTCTACAATCAATCCATGTGCAAGTCCAAGCATGATCTTCACATTTTTTGTTGGAAACGTGGCCAAAACAGAAAAGGGCTCAGTTACCCCAACAATATATGGCAGAATTAAAATACAGTGGTGTCCGGAATGAATTAAATAAAACACAGTCATTTCTAGAATGAATTTAGTCTTGCAGTGACCCTCACAACTATCCTCCAGAACATATTTCCTGAAAGATCTTGGATCTCTGCACCGCAACAAAATCTCATCCCTTGCATGATTACTGGTCTACAAAAGTGTTAATAAACACTCTTTCGATTAAAGAATGCACAACAATGCTATCATTATAATGAATATCCTTAAAATTAAGGTTCTCAAACTATGCATTCAATTTATGAAATCTGTAATAGAACCTCTTAAAAACAGGATGCATGCCCTATCTGTGGACCCTACACAGCATACAAAGAATGGCATAAAGGTAAACCATTCCCCCTTGAAATGCTAATATATTAGCACAACTATATTACTAAACCACACAATGCTAATATACTAACACAACTATATTAATAAACCACACAGATAGAACTTGTATATCAACAAAATTAATTACTAAATATATGACTGAAATTTAATTCTAATATTTTAAAGGTATAAAGAGGACCAGGATAGTTACCTGCTCGTACTCTTTAAGGAGCCAACATTGTCCAACAACAGTGATGTGGCCAATGTAAAGCCGACGAGCATGTAGAAGCCCAACAATTAGAGCTGTGTAACTTGCAATATCACTGGTTATTCTGAAGCAATTATTAAGACATGCGTTGAAATACTCCAAAACAGTGCCATCATGGTCGTTAAAGATAACAAAGGCAATGATGCCATGACCAGGGTTTGGTCTTCTTCATCCGCCAAAGTGGAGTGTGGCATGTAATTCGGGTCGAGGGTACTTTCTTGCCTCCATTGCTCGTCGGTGAAATTTCTCCATAGCGTTGTGAATGGGGTTTCTTGTTCTTTGGATGGACGTAAACCAATACGGTAAGTTTCCAGGTTCGGTTGCCAAAGTAGGACGTGTTCCTTGGTTGAATATCGATGTCCATGTAGTTTCCGGTTTGGACAAGTGGCATTTTGAAATGAGTGAGATTTTTTTGTCCATGTAGTTTCCGGTTTGGACAAGTGGCATTTTGAAATGGGTGAGATTTTTTTGAAAGTTTTTATAATAGGTATTTTTGTTTAATTTCTCTAAAATCTGATTAGAATTTATTGAAATCACAAGTTTGATGGGTAATCCCTACACAATGGAAGTGCTCTAGGAATTTTCGAAGATACTTAATCCATATATACAGTCAAAAAACCAGTTTAAATAAAACAAATCAAGATTTAGGTTCAATTTTTTTCGACAGATTACAGAAATTCCAAAAAATCTCAAGAAAACAACTAGAAAGTATAAAAACTCACACTAAAAACAACAAAAAATCCAAAAAATCACACTAAAAACAATACCATTTTAGAATACTAACTATAACATGCGTGAATCTTTATAAAATAGATGTACCGTCAAAAACTCAAAACCGCTATAAATAGAAAAATTGGTAAATGTGCAGCGAGGTGTGGTGGGCCCAGAGAACGAAATCGGTTGAGGCTTCCTGATGGAGGTGGTGGACAGAATTGAGTCACACTCCTACGAAACTTGGAGTCAATTCAAAAATGTCCCAAAAAATTGAAACGTTGACAAAGCGCTCGTCGGTGGTGGGGCTCCGCCAATTTATTCTTATACATTATTTAATGGATAGTTCGGAAGGTTTCTTGTTTTAATTTATTAAAAAATAATTTATGAAATGTGGTGCTCCTATCATTATCTTGTACTGATTTGGCTTTCCCATCATAAATTGTCTTATTAATGAAACTATTTGGTTTGCACGGTTTGGTTTTGGCAAGCCTCAATACTATTTTCGGGTCAAAGATATACACACACAAGCTAAACATAGATCATGAAATGACATATGACATCATGCTAGGCTTTAAACAAGGGACATGTGTCTCAATTTTCATACATGTAAGCGATTACAAGCTTATTCTACAGATTGTGCAACGTAGATCACATTTATGGTAGTGTGCATGGTTAGTCATTCCAAAAACAATGATAAATATAAATTTGTTTCATGTATTTATGTTCATATACATGGTATATATGTTTAACAAAGACACCCTAATTCTGTTATTCAACAAGTCACACCAATCTGTTGATTTATATCATCACACATCTTTTGAATAGCTACATAGAATTTAGATAAGTGATATTGAATGGTGTCCGCAATGTATTTATCTTGTACTGTCATCGCAGCTTTGCTCCAAAATATATTTCTTGGATCTTTGCACCTACACAAAGTCTCATCCTTGGCATGATTACTCTGGTCTACAAAAGTTTTGTTAAACCCTCTCAGGATTCAAGAATGCATGGCAAAGTTATCACTATAGTGAATATCCTTCATATTAATGTTCTCAAACTGTGAATTCAGTTTCTGAAATATGTAATAAAACCTCTTAAACCATGATGCACACTCTACACAACATACAATCAATAGAAAAAATTATGGTCATAAGTATATGACTGAAATTTAAGTTTAATATTCTAAAGGCATTGAGAGGATGAGGCTAGTTACCTGGGGATACTCTTTAAGGAGATAAATATTATCAAACGATGGTGATGTGGTGAATCCCAAGCCGGTGAGCATGTAGAAGCCCAACAATTAGGGCTTTGTAACTTGCAATATTTTTGGTTATTCTCAAGACACCATTGACACATGCATTGAAATTCTCTAAAATTGTGCCATCATGGTTGATAAAGATAACGAAGGCAATGCTGCCATGACTAGGGTTTCATCTGATTCATTTCTAAAGTGAAGTGTGGCATGTAATTCAGGCTAGTCATACCTTCTTCTTGCTTCCATTGCTCATTTGTGAACTCTCTCCATACTATTATAAATGGCATTTCTTGTTCTTATCCTGTGACCCAAGCCAAGATGGTATGTTTTCAGGTTCAGTTGTCAAAACAGGATGTGCTCCCTAGCTCAATGTCAATGTCCATGTAAGCACCAACTATGTGGTAGCTTAGACAAGTAGTGTCAAGCCCATGAGTCAGGCGTGCCGAATGGACACGTTTAACCAATGGGTTGATGGGAGTTAGGATAGGCGAATGGTGGGCGAGGGCATCCGAGGGCGTTTGTGCGTACGACCGTGTGAGGGCGTCGGGCTGAAGGATTGGGTGAGGGTGTTTGTCTGAAAGGCTGTGCGAGGGCGTCGGGCTGAACGATTGGGTGAGGGAGTCCGAGGGTGCTTGTCTGAATGACTAAACGAAGGAGACACAACAGTTGGGTCAGCCGGTGGGCGAGCTGACTCATTCGAAAATTAAACAGAATGAATGTATGGTGGTCGGCCAAGTATGGAGTCACAACGATTCATGGAGGGTGAGCTATATATATGGGCATGTTTTGGCATTTGCTAAGGCATTATAGTCAAACACACAGTTCAGAGCATCCAAGGGTGGAACAAGGTGAAAGTACGAAGGTTGGTCTAAAATTTGGGTGAAAGTGTAGGCGGACACGTGCAAGCTGAAGCACCCAAGCCGAAGTCGTTCGAAGGGATCGTGTAGGAGGTCATTTGAAGTCATCATTCAAGGAGTCGTTCGAAGGCATCATGTAGGAGGTCGTTCAAAGTCATCGTTGAGGAAATTCGTTTGAAGGTGTCTATTTAGGAAAGTCGTTCGAAGGCATCCGTTTAGGAAAGTCATTCGAAGGCGTCTACTTAGGAAAGTCGATCGAAAGGGTCCGTTCAAAAAATTCATGCAAAGTCATCGAGAGAGGGTGTCATTTAGAAAAGAAGTGTGAAGTCATCGGGCGAGGGCATTTGTGCAGGGTTGTTTGAGGGCATTCGGGCAGGATCGTTCAAGGTCATTTTAGGGCGTAGCAGGGCATCCATTCGAACGGTCGTTCGAGAAGTAGTTCAAGGGTACGGCAGGGTGTCGGCCCGAATGACCCTAGTTGGTCGAACGGTGAACCGAGTGAAACCTTGAATGGGTGACATGACTTGTCGGTGGACGAGTTGGGCTTTCGGTGGAAGTGCCTGACTAGTTGGACGAGTTGAAAAAAATGCATTCGGGTGAACGTGTGGAGGAAAATGACGAGTTGGGCAAGAGTCATGCAGTGACTATGTGGGCGAGCTGATAAGCTGGGCAATCGAGTTTGCCGATGAATGTAAATTTTGGCTAAGTGTAAATTTGGGGTTTCCTTAAGATATATATTATTATAATATATATATATTATATATATATTGTGGGCAGACTCATTATAGGGAGTTGCCCCTCCGTTTATACTGTTGTGCATTTATGTGTTAATGCTATTTATGGTGAATGTTAATGGATTTCACTCTGTATAAAGGAAAACTTATTACTTGGTAATGAAGAAGTAAACTAAGTACGAATGTTAGGTGTAGTCCATGATCATAAGTATTGGTGAAAAGAAAGTGGTCAGTGGTGTCGCACCTTGCTGTAGTGCATTTGGAAGAGTACCGCCAGTGTAGATGCATGACAGGTGGTATCAGAGCTAATGATGATTGGGGTAAGAAACTGATGGGGATTTGTGAAATAAGTTGATCCCACTGTCACTTTGTGACTGGTGGTATCAGATCTGATGGTGAACAAGGTGCAAGATTTGCGAAGAAGCTGATCCCACTACACTTTGTGACAAGTTTAGCAGAGTTGAAGCATTGTGCTTGGGCTAAGATGAACGACAAGACATGGTAGGTTTGGAAAAAATGAAGGAAAGCTCTTGCTGACCTTATATAGGTTGAAGTGAATGAAAGAAGAGAACCCCTGGATTCGAGATAAACTTGAAGTCTTCCAAAGGAATGTTGAAGACGAACTTCTTTGACTTGGTTGGGAAATGGAGCAGGATGAAGTTGCAGATTGCGATGATGAAGAAGAGGAAGTCGTGATATTTGAGGATGTTGAAGATATGACAATGATAGAGGATGAACTTGAGATTGATCAGGTTGGACCAGGATCGTACAGTTTGCAGACATGGGTGGATGAGGATACTCACATGGGGGAGCTTCATGATGAAGTACATACTACTTATACTTGTGTTTCAGTCAAGCTTTTGGCAGATGAACCATATGCAGGGAAGTGCAAAATCAGTTTGTCGATGCAAGAGGGGAGCTTACCATGGATGTCTATGATGAGACCTTGTATGGAGAAGCAACGATTGTTCACTGTTGTGAGACTTGTTGGGATTGTTTGTGACCTTATGGCAGAAGGTGCAAAGGCCCGTGACAAGGGAGGAACGTGATGATCATTGCGGAGGAATGGGTCATGCTTTAGCCACATGGAGAATTGGCTAAGTGCCCTGCATGACTCATGGACAAATTAAAGGAGGGCACATACTTGAGTATGGCGATACTTGGGTGGACTTCTCATGGCCGAGACCAAGAGAAATTCTTGGTGGAACCTTCAATGGGGAAGCCATGGTGGAAGAGACTCATGTGATGATGATATGGTTGGGTGACCGAGTTCACTAGACCGAATTTTTAGGCTTGGATGAGGATGACCAATTTTTGTGATGGGTATGCCTAGATGGACAACATGGACAACTTGAGTCATGGACATTAGGTTGAAGACATGGAGCATGGAAGTCTTCTGGAAAGACATTATGCAGGAGCACTTGTAGAGGTGTCAATTATCGGCATCCAATGAGGAGTGCCAAGGCAGGAATGTTATGTAGGTAGATTTGCTAGTGTAACATGGAGATGTTTTATTTATGAGCTGATGGGGATGTTGTGCACATGAATACAACAAGGTGATGGACTTGGTTGGATTTGTGAGCAAACTATGGAGCATTCCTACTACATGGAGAGTTGAGGCATCTTGCAGAGACCTTTGGGCCAAGGCATGCATGCTTACTAAGGTGTTGGTTGGAGATGACTCATGGAGCTCATGATGACATAAGGTTGTGACTTTTGTGGACTTTATATGGTGGACTTGGAGGATCTGATGCATTGAGGAGTTGAGGTTAGGGACTTTGATGTAGGATGGTGTGGATACTTTTGAGTACATGTATGGGTGTGCTTGAAAGAGTGAATTAATGAGGAGGATTGATATGAGACACTTTGGAGTAATGGAGTTACAACGATGATGATGCCTTGGTGGCAACACTTGGGCATGGGTTAAGTCAAGACTTAACCACTTTTGACACATGGGAGTTGATTGATCTATGATCATGGGCAGCACATGGGAGATGAGATAGGTGTATACTTGTTTCCTTGGCAGAATTGAGGGATGACACTTTGGAGTAATGGAGTTACAACGATGATGATGCCTTGGTGGCAACACTTGGGCATGGGTTAAGTCAAGACTTAACCACTTTTGACACATGGGAGTTGATTGATCTATGATCATGGGCAGCACATGGGAGATGAGATAGGTGTATACTTGTTTCCTTGGCAGAATTGAGGGATGGCACATTGTAGATATGATGGAGGTTGCTTCATGAACCTGGATGTGGCACATAGAGAGTCGAGTTGGATGAGAGGATCACTTGACTTTGAAGAGATGGATATTGCTTAGATGGATGATGATGTTGGATAGGTGCGACTGATTTCACGAAGCACATTGATACCAAACATCATGGATAGCATGTTGCAGATGAAATGAGGACTACTTCATGGACCTAGACATGGTTTATATAAAGATGGATGCTTGATCGAGTTGATGATATGACAAGATGTTTTGAGAAATGACCGATGATGGCATAAGGATGTGCATTCTTATAATTTGAGCGTGATATTTGGACTGATCACCTGACGGGTTCAATTCATGGGGTCTGGAAGTGTGCATAGATGTGTGAGCATTATGTTGGAGTATCATGGTGGCAGTTCACACGATGACGATACTTGATGAAGTCGACATGATATGTTGCAGTGAAGTAGTATGTAGAGATTGCAACAGGATGTGATTGATGATCATGGATTGAGGAGACTTTCTGATTTATGGAGACATGAGCCCTTAATGGT
Organism: Pinus taeda; assembly: GCA_000404065.3. Lineage (NCBI taxonomy): Eukaryota > Viridiplantae > Streptophyta > Pinopsida > Pinales > Pinaceae > Pinus > Pinus taeda. Next base: position 151,680 of record APFE030534680.1, on the reverse strand, counting down.
TTGTGCGATGGTAGAGCAGAGGCAGGCAGCACGAGCATCTTTGGATGTTGGAGCTAGCAACACTTTGCAATGTCGTATGATGGTGTTGTGGAGGACGACAGATGTTTAGAGTGGGGGAGTATGTCAAGCCACGAGTCAAGTGTGTTGGATGGATGCGTTTAACCAACAAGTCAGCAGGAGTTGGCATGGGCAAACAATGGGAGAGGGCATCCGAGGGCATTTGTCCAAACGACCGTGTGAGGGCATCGGGGTGAACGACTAGGCGAAGGCATCTGAGGGTATTTGTCTGAATGACCGTGCGATGGTGTTGGGCTGAACGATTGGGAGAGGGCGTCCGAGTGGGTGAGCTGACTCATTCGAAAATTAAAAAGAAGGAATGTATGGTGGTCGGTTAGGCATGGAGTCACAACAATTCATGTAGGGCAAGCTATATATATGGGCATGCTTTAGCATTAGCTAAGGCATCAAAGTCAAACCCATAGTTTAGAGCATCCCAAGGTGGAACAAGGTGAAATTGCAAAGGTTGGTTTGAAATTCGGGCGAAGGTGCAGGCGAACATGTGCAGGCCGAAGCACCCAAGCCAAATTCATTCGAAGGCATCGTGCAGGAGGTCATTCGAAGTCATCATTCAAGGAGTTGTTCGAAGGTGTCGTGTAGGAGGTCGTCCAAAGTCATTGCTTAGGAAAGTCGCTCAAAGGCGTTCGTTCAAGAAAGTCATTTGAAGGGATCCATTCAGGGAAGTCATTTCGAGGCGTCCGTTCGGGAAACTCGTTTGAAGGCGTCTGTTCAAAAAAGTCGTGCGAAGTCATCAGGCGAGGGCAATGTTCAGAACAGTGGTGTGACAGGCGTTCGTGTAGGGTCATTTGAGGGCGTTTGGGTAGGATCATTCGAGCTCGTTCAAGGGAATGGCAGGGCATCCATTCGAACGATCGTTTGGGAAGTCGTTCAAGGGCACAGCAGGGCATCCGCCCGAACAACCCGAGTTGGTCGAACTGTGAACCGAGTGAAACCTTGAATGGGTGACAAGACCCACTAGTGGACGACTTGGGCATTCGGTGGAAGTGCCTGACGAGTTGGACGAGTTGAATGAAACACGTTCAGGTGAATGTGCGGAGGCAAACGACAAGTTGGGTAAGATTCGTGCGGCGAATGTGTGGGCGAACCGACGAGCTGGGCAGCCGAGTTTGCCGATGAATGTAAAATTTGGCTGTGTAAATTTGGGGTTTCCTCAAGATTTAACTTATATATATATTATTTTTATATATATATATATATTATATATATATCTATATTGATATTTTGGGCAAACTCATTATAGGGAGTTTCCCCTCCCTTTGTTGTGCATTTAAGTGCTAATGTTGTTTATGGTGAATGTTAATGGTTTTCACTGTGTATAAAGGAAAACTTATTACTTGGTAACGAAGAAATAAACTAAGTACGAATGTTAGGCATAGTCCACGATCATAAGTATTGGTGAAGAGAAAGTGGTTGGTGGTGCCGCACCATGCTATAGTGTGGTTGGAAGGGTACTGCTAGTGTAGGGGCATGACAAGTAGCATATTTCAAATGCTTGCATGAGTGGAAACTTTCCACATGGATGTATGGTCATAAATTCGGAGCCACTTAAGGCGAGGGAGTAAATGTTCAAACTACATTGGGGTGTGGTGGGCCCAGAAATATTTCATGAACAAATTCGACTGAGGTTGCTCGATCATGCTAGCAGACATAATCAAGTAAGGCACACAACTCAATTAAAAAATGCCCCTAAAATTGAAACATTGATGAGACACTCGTGGTTGTTGGCTCACCGTCAATCCCTTGTGATTGAATTCATTTTACATTTTGACAACGACCTAGGAGATTGAAATGATCATCATTAGTATGTTGTGTTATGACAATTAAATTTTAACGCTTTGAAAATGTGAGAAGTGAAGGAAAAGAGAAATAAATTATAATTATTTTTTGGGGTTGGGGAAAAATATTTAATTAATTAATATATAATTGTTGTGTTATTTTGTTTATAATAAGTAGGATGAATATAATTTTGACATTTGCTTTTAATCTTAAGAAGTTTTTATTTTTATTTTTTTAAGTTAGGCCTTTTGAAGACATTAACACAATTTTAGAGTTTTGAGGTTGGTAAGATATTTTCTGACTAAAGCATCTTGTAAATAAAAATTTATAGTGTCATATACATCGACATGAGAAGACAAAAATAAATACTAGCCCTATAAGCAAAAAATAACTATTGATACATTCTTATTGACTCGTCACTTCAATGCACCATGCATAGTAGGATTTGAACCCCTTTCATGTGAGTTGTGTCATATTATTTATATATAATTATGGATAACAACACTCACATATGTGTAAAAATTTATCCCCAAATTAAAAATAAAAGTACATTTTCCATATTACTAGCACAATGACATTACTAATTTAGTTTCACTAATTTGGTTTCGCTAGTCAAAGGAGACATGCATGGGGAGAAATAGTAGATGATTATCAATAATATTATTAATAATATTATTGTTATTAATTTAATATTATGTGATTAATATTATTATTATTTTATTATTATTATTAATTTTAACACTATCAATATCAATATTTTTTTTTGTTTGCTAGCTTGAGAAAACTCACAAGCATCTAAGTAATCAAAATCACTAAGGGATCACACCTGACTTGGTGCACACCAACATTTAACATGGCTAGATGTTTTCCCATAGAGTTTCGAACCAATGACCTTTCAATCATAGAGTGCATAACAGTATAGCCTATAAGTGTTTATTTTTTGCCCCATGTGCTAACAATATTAATATTATTAATGCTAATGTTATTAATGTTATTTTTATTAATATTAACACATTAATGTCAAGATTAATATTAATATGTCAATATGTTAACATTAACATTAATATGTTAATGTTAATATTAATGTTAAATAAAATATTAATGTTAATTTTAATATTTATATATGTATTATAATGTTAACATATGTCAAATATCAACATTTTTTTACCATTGTTGACCTTGGTTTACAATCATCGACCTTCCTTAATCACGTTTGGCCATGGTTGATCTTAGTTGAACATAGTTGTTATAGTTGACAATTTTTTACTATGGTTGGCCGTGGACGATCATCCCGTTGAAAATGCAGCAAGAAAGTCACAATTTTGATTTTTTCTTATTCAAAATGAGAAAATTTGAATTTCCACATCATCAAACAACTTGAGGGAGTTAACTGGAGTGACATAGCCCTTGTCACTCAGTTAAGAACACTCAATTCGAGTTAATGAGTTGAAGTTCAGTCTACTTGATTTGATTCCTTAAAAATAGGAGTCTAGCTAAATTAATTCGAGTTAGGGACAATGAAGTTCAGTTGTGTGCAGTGGGTTCCTAAATTTTAGGAGCGTAGGTTGAGTTAATTTCAGTTGTAGCAATTTAATTCAGTTAAATTGAGTTATGATTGGTTAAACTAGTTCTAACTGTTAGAGGAACTAGTGGAAAGTCAAGTTGTGGAAGTGGAACTTCAACCACACTCAGTGATTATCTAGATAACTAATCAATTAGCCTAAATTAGCTCATGCATGTAGATAATTTGAGTTACCTAGTTTAGATGGAGATTTCAAGGAAGTGTTATTAGTTATAGCATATTCCAATGTGTACAAGTGGTGCATGTAGTCAGGGGAAGGACCTAGAAGAATTGTGCAATCCAACTGAGGGAATTTTCTAATTAGATGTGCCTAATTCCAGGAGGAAAAATGCAAGGAAGTAGGAAATTGGAGGGCTTGGAAATTGGCTAACTGTTGTCAAGAGTTAGTAGTCAAGCAGAGGGATGAACTATACACTTGCAGGGTTCGCTTAGGCTTGATCAAGCATATGTATTTCATCTATATTCTATGATTAATGCAATATAGTTGGTAAGGGGTTTTCAACAGTTGCATTACACTAGATAAATATTTGTTCATGTGTGATGTTTACTTTTGTATGTCTATGATTCTTGTTCTAGATGGTGAATTAACTTCCATAGATCAATAGAGTAGCTTCAAGTCTTCTGATTTAGTAAATTTCATCAGAAGTAACAAATCTACACATTAATTTATACACATTGTTGAGCATAATTGATCATGGTTGGCCATGGAGACCTTGGTTGACCATTATTTTTTACTATGTTTGACAAATGGTTGATTTTCTTAACTATGTTGGTCTATGTTTAACTAATGTGTTTTTTTTATGTTTAATTACTGATATTATTCAATAATATTAAAAGAAAATTATGTTTTATAAAATTTGAAGACTATTGAATATGAAATGTAGTCAAACGTAATCGAATATAGTCAACAACATTGGTAAATGTGATTGACTAATTTTTTAATGTCATATTGTGACCATGTAATATAGAAAACCTTATTATTAATATAAATATAAATATTATTAATAATAGTTGTCAACACTATTACTATTAATATTAATAATTATCAAACAATATTATAGACAAGACCATGTTAACAAACCTGAATACTATTATTCAATATTGAATCTTATTCAAAAACCTTAACATTATTATTATTAGGGTTTGAGAATAAGGTTTCTCAAGTATTAATAATATATTTCACATTATGAATATTTGATTCCTATATAACACAATATTGGTATTTAGTTATATAACACAATATTGGTATTTTTTTTGCTGAAGCAAGAGTCGTACCTTCTATTTCATTAAATCTAAAAACATCTTACATAAAATACAACAGTGCCAAAGGAACTGTGGGCCAAAGAAAAAACTATCCACTAACAACTGTGGGCATCGAGCTAAAGGCTTAAACACTGAGACACGGTCCCTCAAAAAACTACAATATCCACGAAATACAAACATAGTTGGAAACCTTCAAACAATTTAAATTTAGTATTGGACCCGAAGAGGAATTAGGGACAAAACTAAAAGGATTTTGGGTCCGTATGGGGGGATAACCCTCGAGCATGTAGAGCGCTCGAAATCCACATATTCGCACCATGGCAGGAAACAAGCCCACAAGATATTCTTCCCCCAAATCATCACCATTTTCCTTAACCGTCAATCCTCCTCACCAGGTCCAACGACAGAAGATAATAATGCAATACTTAGTAGCCGACGATTAACCACGCAATAACCATCCAGGACCCACCAACTTGCTCGCTTGTTCCTGACCATAGATCCATCTTGCATGATCTAACGACCGAGGAGCATATCGCACGAGCCTAACGCACCAATAATTACCACGCGATGAGGGTAGTATTCCTTCCCCTTCATATGCTATGTGTTGCTTGATGAGTGGAATCGCTCCCAACTCCTCAAAATCGCTTCCCACTTGAAGGGCATGCGATGGACGATAAACCACCCCGCGAGCAGTATTTCTACCACAGAAAGGAAACCGAGGGTTTTAAGGCTACCGGGAAAGCCTTAATTCTGGCCCCACGCATCATCCCATCTCCACAGGCACCTGAACTAGTGTAATATGAAAATCCCATTGTTCGGCCAACCATCCGAAGAACGATTTCTGGTCAGCAGCTTCCACCTGAAACTTCTGTGTTCGTCCTATCGAGGGTTGAGGAGGTCGATAGTGACATGCATCCCCATAATGTTCTTGCTTCAGAGAAAACACTTCATAAAGAATCCAAATCAACTAGACCCCGCCTCTGTGTCTTTGTTTTGAAACACCATTATGTCCTCATCTGCCTGGTCGTGACATTGCGCCTTTAATCTATTTTGGGGCATCTCAGGCCAACGCATCGCGACCCTGCTTGTGGTACAGAGCACACCTTGATTAGCCAAGATGTCCAATTTATTGGTTGTCCTTCGCACATGGTTAAACCTCACATAATGTAAGCAATGGAGATGAAGTTGAATCCTATGAAAGACCTGGAGTAGCCTCCATTGATTTGAGACTTTTTACGGCTCCGTGCCACAGCTGATTCTCTTGACCATGTTTATGATTAACTCTGAATCAACCTCGACAATAACATTCTAGAGATTATCCTGCCTCATGAATTCTAAACATTTCTCAAGATCCATTAATTATGCCATATTGTTAGTGGCTCTTCCCAAATAGCAATGGAAGATAAAAAGTAGACAGTCGTTTTCATCCCTTAACACCCCTCCAAAGCCAGCAATACCCGGGTTATCTTTGGAAACCCCATCAATGTTGTACTTCAAAAAACCCTGAGGGGGAGGATGCCAATAATTCTTCTTAGTATCCAGTTTCAAAACCTTCCTGTCCAGTTCCTGTGGAATAATCCCCTGCATACCCAACTTAAGAAGTATCTGGGTTTCAGCTTCTAAAGGTGGATTCTTAGGAGTAGTTCGCACTATGGTACTTACCGTCTCCTTAATTTGTATTAAGATTTGTTCAAAAAGGCATTGGAAGGAACTTTTTTCATTCTTAAAGATTTTGTTGTTCCTTTCTTTCCAAACAGTCCATATTATGAAGTTTGGCGTTAAATCCCAGGCTGAGCCAAGAAATTCATAATCAGAGAAGTTGTGTCTCCAATTGTGTAGGGTATTGATGATGCTCCCTTTGTCCCTGTCTGTCTGCTAAAAAATAGTGGCAAAAGTATCTCACAACCAAGAGGTGAAAATGAAATTATTGAGAAGGTGCTCCATTGTTCCTCTTGGACTTCACAGAGTTGGCATCTAGAAGGACCCAGAAAACACCTCTTCCAAATGTTATCCCATGTTAGAATTTTCTTATGATGAACCAACCACATGAAGAGTTTAATCTTCATCCATCCTTGATGTTTCCATATATTTTGCCAAACCCTGTCTGGTACATTAGAATCCAGCTCAAGGAGTATGTGTTTGCCTCAAGATTGAAGGTGCCTTCATTATTGTTGCCCCATCTAAGCTGGTCATATTCCCTGTCCCTAATCTTTTCCTCTGTTCTAACATCATCAGAAGTGCCTATGCTTTGGCTTTCAGTGGGTTGTCTTCCCTGTGATCCATATTCTTCCAAGTTATCGATTTTCCTTCAGTATCGATTTGATCCCATAAATCTTTTACCTTAAATAACCCTTTGGTATCTGTTTCCTTCTTGAGGTCTAGAAGGTCCTCTCTTAACAATGTAGGTTCTTGTTGCCATCTGTCCTCCTAAAAAAATGCAAGATGACCATCTCTGATTTCCCAGAAGTTGTTCTTTTGTACTAATCCTCTATTCCCCCAGGCCTTGTTCCAGATGTGTGAGCCCTTTATGATGCCATACATCCTTATGTGATCATTATCATGCCAAGTTCTGGCATATTTTTCTTTCCAAATACTATCCCACTGCGCCTTTGGGTCTTTTACCCAATGCCACCATAATTTCACCCCTAATACTTTACATAGTGCTTCCGAATCATCCAATCCAAGACCCCCATGTTTCTAGGTTTGCAAATCTTCTCCCAGGCTACCAAGGCCCATTTCTTTCTTTCCTCCCCCTTACCCCAAAGAAAATCTCTTTAAATAGTTCTAAAATGTTGCAAAACTCCTTTAGGAGTTGGAAGGGCTGATAGCATGAATATGGGGATTGATTGGAGAACAGCTTTTGTAAGCACTAACCGACCAGCCAAGTTTAAAGATCTAATGGTCCATTTCCTGATTTTATCCTGCATTTTATTAATCACCGTCTCCCAAATGCTCTTGTGAAAAGGTTTATCAGTTATAGGAACTCCCAAATATTTGGAGGGAAGGACATCCCTTTAAAATCCTAGAATTGTGGAGATATATCTCTGAATAGCAATATTGGTATTAAAGAAAAAAAATCTTAGATTTGGAGAGATTAACTTCCATACCTACAGCCATGGCAAAGTCAGACATGATATATTTGTACGCTAGTGCTTCTTTGACCATGGGGATTCCCTGCAGCATAGTATCATCAACAAATTTTTGATGGGTCAAAGCCTGACCAGTCTCAGAAAGATGGAGGCCTTTGGTATTACCAACTTCTTTCGCATGCTTGATAGTCCGACCAATTCCTTCCATCATGAGGATGAAGAGAAAGGGAGAGAGTGGATCACCCTACCTGAGGCCTTGGAAGGAGTAAAAATCTTGGATGGAGAACCATTAACCAGAATTGAGAAGCTGGAAGAAGTTACCAGGGCCATGACCCATCTTATTCAGTTATGATCAAACCCAAAAGCAATAAGGACCCTCTTGATATAGGTCCAATTCGACTTATCGTAAGTTTTGGCTTGGTCCAATTGCATAATCATACCAGCCTTCCTATTGCTTGTCAATGAGTGCGCCACCTCATGTGCTTGAATGATGATATTGAGAATTTGTCTGCCCTCCACATAACCAGCTTGCTCCACAGAAACTAGAGTAAGAAGAAGTGGTTTGAGTCTGTTAGCAACAACCTTGGATATTATCTTATATACCACATTGCACAAGGCTATGGGTCTAAAACTATCTGGAGTCTGAGCATTATCCTGTTTGAGGATTAGGGAGATGAAGAAAGTATTGAGCACCTTCAAAATAGTTCTATTCAACCTGGAATCTTCCACTACATTTAGAATATCCTGTTTAATAATATTCTAGCAAGATTTAAAGAAATCCACATTAAAATCATCAGGACCTGGCGCTTTACCATTCTGCATTTCTTTGATGACCTCAATAACCTCCTCTTCTCTCACTGGCCTATTAATATTGAAATTATCCTCTCTAGTAACCGGTCTAGGAATATGCCCTGTTAAATCCCTGATAAAATGCTCTCTATTTGAAATGGTTTCCTGTGCTATCCCATAAAAGTGTTGAACTAACACATCTTCTATATCTTCATGGGATTTAAGAAGATGACCTCCTTTGTCCTTGATCGAATAGATCTTATTATGAGATATATTCGCTATGGTTGATCTGTGGAAACATCTAGTGTTACGCTCCCCTTCTTTCAGCCATTGAACTCTAGATTTTTGTCTCCAAAATATTTCTTCTTGTTTACATAAATTCTCCCAGTCTTAATGGATTTTGGTGACTTGATCGTTTCTAACTTGATCAAAGCCATCCATGATAAGGGTTTGATTGAGTTCCCGCATTTAATCTTCAACAGCTTTTTTTGCTGCAAAAATATTGCCAAATTCATTCTTGTTCCAATCTTTAAGTGTGAGCTTGATGTGCTTTAGTATTTTGTGTAGCTGGAACATTCTTGTGCCCTGAATATGCAGATCTTTTGTCCACCATTTTGCAATGTTGTTGATGAAATCTAGGTGGGTGAGCCAGATATTCTCAAATCTGAAAGGTCTGTTCTTGGGGGTACCAATGCCCTGAACCTCAAGTTGAACAGGCCAATGGTCCGAGCCTCCAAAGGAGAGAATTCTCGCTATCATTTCTTTGTTGGTGAGCATAAGGTCCTCTGAGATTATGAATCTGTCTAACTTGGAGGCTACTTGACTCTCCTCCTCTTTAGTTGTTCCAAGTAAAGACCATTACTCATGTCAGAATCAACAAGCTTCATATTATCTATAAAAGTTTGAAATGCTGAAGTGTCTCTCCTTAAAGTTCTGGTTCCCCCTTTTTTCTCTGAAAGTGATTTGATCATGTTGAAGTCCCCACACAAGATCCATGGCACATCTACATGTCTGTCTCTAAGCTCCATAAGAGAATCTAGAAACTTGAGCTTATCATCCATTCTTTGAGGGCCATAAACATTCGTGACTAGATACGTATCCCTATCCCCCACTGGCTGAATAATCACTGATAAATAATTTCTAGATGCCTCATCATCTATTATGCCAATCTTTTGGGGGTTCTAAAGAGTAAGTATGCCCCCTGCTGTGTTATCTACTTTGACTTCTAGAAACTCAAATTTATTGAGCCATTTGCTGTGAATTTCTTTTATTTTTTGAATGGAACATTTAGTTTCCTAGATAGAGGTCATATTTGGAGCTTCTTGTTTCATTCTATTACTAAGTATTCTTTGTTTTCTTTTACTACCTAGACCTCTGATATTCCAAGATGTGAACTTCATTATTAAAGATTCGTAAAGGAATAGCCCGTTAGATCTTTCATCTTACTTGAATCTATCATTAGCTTTCCACATTCTATCAATAAATCGTTCTACTTTTTCCTATCTCTTTTCTTTCCTAGGTTTCTAGGTGCTAATCCAGGTGTGTTTTTCGTAGTTTTCACACCTTCATTGCCCTGCCTTTCATTTTTTTATTTGCCTTTCCAACCCTTTAATCTGAGCTTTCCATAGGAACAACTGTTGTACTCTATTGAACTCTTCTTGTGGTAATGAGTCTACCCCACCCATGGTACCCTGTTTTAAGAACCCTTCCAGATCTAGGTGTTCTCTGTCAAGAATCTCTTGCAGTTCATGATCCTCCATTTTCATCTCATTCTGGGTCATTTCTTGGTCCATCTCCAATTCTGCATCGCTCATCATAGTCTCTTTCTCTTTGTTAATATCCTATGTTTGTACATTGTCTTCTTCTTTCTCCTTCTCCACTAGGCTTCCTTCCATTACCTATTATACTTTTGTTATCTCTTCTTCTTCTTCTTCGAGTACTTGGAACCTGTTCAGACTAGCATGTTGCCCTTCTGTTTGATGTTGCTTTGGCCCCCTCTTACCACCTTTTCCTCTATGTACCACTTTGTGAAAGCCTTTAGTATTTTTCATTGTGGTCGCTTTACTTCTGTTCTTTGTTTTACTGAGAGGGCAGTCTCTAAATAAGTGCCCATGCTCATGGCACCTCCAACATCTAAAAGGAATATGTTCATAGTCTACTGTTTGCACCCATTCTTCATCAAATACTTCCAAGATGACCTCATCTGGTAGAACTCCAAAGAGATCCATCTCCACACATATTCGTGCGAAGGAAGTGTACTTTCCCCTTCTGGTGGCCTCAAAAGCTTTGACAAAAACGCCCTAATTTGTCTCCTATGGCAGATAACAATTCCTTTGCCAGTAATCAAGAGGTAAAGAGTAGAGTCTTACCTAGACCGAGACTGAAGTGAAATTTTCTCGGTCTGAGACAAAATTCATCATCCACGGTCGCATGTAGAGCCCTGTTGCTGCATAGAAGTAGGGCCCTCCTTCAAACACCCTGTCTTTATCATCAATATTTGTAAAGACCACAGTGAATAAACCCTTTGATCCAAGATGTAGGTTAATGCTTCATTTTGGTTTCCAGTTGTATTTAATCCATGTCTGTAAAGCCTTTTCAGTGGGCCATAATCCCATGAATTTACAGATGATAGCATATGTCCGCATGTGCTCCTTGTGCGCCTGCAGAGTAGGATCATTTAAGACTACTCTCGATGTGACCTCAGCTTTGGGTTTACATGGCCCCTTTTGTGCTTTGTTTTTCGCTCCATGTTCCTTGTCTTCTTCCTCATTTTCTTTATTGTTGTTATTCTCCCTTGGCTTGTTTAAGTCTTGCTCCTCTTTCATGTTCCCCATACCTTCACCTGAAGGACCTCTGACACTCTCTATTGGTTTCTTACCTCGGCTAGCCATTCTCTGCCTATAGGAGGGAGTGGAGCTCTCTCCTTTGCGCCCTTCCATGGAGTTCAACACCTGCAAAGACCTGAAAACCCTAGCTCTTCAACCTTCGTGTCTAGAGCATTGTATTTTCAAGTTGTAACATGCTCCATTCTCCACTTGGTTGATTTTTAAAAACTAAATATATCCTTTTAAAATAGACATTCGAAGAAAAAGAGCATTTCTCTATTTGGTTTATTTTAAAGAAATACATCAATCCATTTAAATTACGTAATTCAAGGAAAATTTCTATAAGGAAAAACGATTCTTGCTCGTTGAAAGTCTTTGAATTAAAAAAGAACCAACAACCATTAAACCTAGAATAAGGTGAACCCTAGAGAAAGTTAAACAACCCAGCATCTAATGTCAATTAGCGTTGGGATTGTCTAAGAGGAAGGAAGGGAATTTTCCCATAATGAATGTTGATAATATTATCCATATAAATATATTTATCCTATAAAATGGTACATTTATCCTATAAAATATTACCTTGCTATGTTCGCATCACTAACATCATATGAAATATTAAAAAATAAATAAAAGCCATCTAAGAATCCTATCGTCCAACTTAAACTAACATCACTTAACTGGCGAACCAGCTTCTCGACAGCTCCATAGGATTGAAAATGTGGAGAAATCTTTGCAGCAATATAAAATGTAGTTGTTTATAATGCGATTTTTTGGAGATTCTGGTGACGGAATCGGAATCCGGTAGAAGAAATGAGGTTAAATCTTGATTTTTAGCAGTTAAAATGGTTTTTTAACTGCATATTTGGATTCAGCGCTCTGGAAAACCCTGGGAGCCATTGATTATGCAGAAACTAGATTCCAATGAATTGCTGCCGGATTTTGACCAGAAAAATCCGCAAAAAAACTTTCAAAAAAACCGCATTATAAACTACGGCATATAAAACACCTCACACATAAATGCACGTCGGTGAATGGGGTTTCTTGTTCTTATGGTGTGACGTAAGCCAATACGGTAAGTTTCTAGGTTCGATTGCCAAAGCAGGACGTGGTCCGTAGCTCAATATCGATATCAACGTAGTCGCCAGGTTGGACAAGTAGCATTTTGAAACGGAAACTGTTGCATGCGTGGACGCTTGTCACATGGATGTACCATTAAAAACTCCAAGCCACTAACAAATAGACGAGTTGGTAAATGTGCAGCGAGGTATGGTGGGCCAAATGATTTTTCATAAACGGATCGGCCCGAGGTGGTGGACAGGATCCAGTCACACTCCTCGAAAGTCGCAGTCAAATTCAAAAATGTCCCAAAATTTAAACGTTGATAAGACGGTCGTCGGTGGTGGTGCGCCGTCAAATTCTTGTGATTGAAATTTGAATCCATTTTGACAGCAACATGTGGGACTGAAACCGTGATTGGTAGTATGTTGTGTCGTGAAGATTGATTTTAACACTTTTGAGAATGTGAAAAGTGATAGGTAGTGAAATAGTTTTTATTTTTAACGAAGAAATAAATTTTGAGGAATTTAAAATTTTTAAATTATGAATTTTGGAGATTTTATATATAATCTTGGAATATTTTTCATAAGGAGTTGTCTATAATGCGACTTTTTGGAGATTCTGGTGACGGAATCCCGCAGAAGAAATGAGGTTAAATCTTGATTTTTAGCAGTTAAAATGGTTTTTTAACTGCATATTTGGATTCAGCGTCGTGAAAAACCCCTGCGAGCCCTTGATTGTGCAGAAATTAGCTATCAAACTTGGGATTCCAATGAATTGCTGCCGGATTTTGACCGGGAAAATCTGCCGAAAAAACTTTCAAAAAGTAGCGTTATAAACTACTGCTTTTTCATAATAGGAAAAGTTTTTTGCTTTAATTTATTAAAAAGTAATTTATAGAATGGGGTTGTCTCATAATTATCTGGAATTAATGCTGTCAAGGGTTAAAATTTTGCATTAAACATTTGCTCTCCAGGGTGTATGAATTGTCTTGCTAATGAGTGTTTGGTTTGTAGCGCTCCGTTTTGGTATATCTCAATATTATTTTCTTGTGAAAGATATATACGCACAAGTACAACATAGATCACTATTTGGCTTGTAGGGTTTGATTTTGGTATATATCAATATTATTTTCTTGTGAAAGATATATATACACAAGTCCAATATAGATCACCAAATATATTATCACCAAATATATTTATGATAAATAATAAATAAATTTTATTAATATTGAAATTATAAAATATTTTATCATAACCAATAAAAACAAAACATCTAAGAATCTATCGTACACCTATAACATCATATAAAATATTAAATAAAATAAAAGCCAGAATCCTATCATCCAACCTACACTAACATCACTTAGCTGGCCAACCAGGTTCTGGACGGCCCCATAGGATAGAAAAAATATATTAACGGTATCCAGAATGTCCTATATGTTGTGGTAAAACATAAAAAAATTGGAGAAATCTTTGCAGAAATATAAAACACCTCACACATAAATGGTAGTCACAATAAAATTTAGATTATTATATTGGTAGATAAAGGTACCCAATAGCTCTACAATCAATCCATGTGCAAGTCCAAGTATAATGTTCACATTTGTTGTTGGAAACAGTGGTGTCGGGAATGAATTAAATAAAATACAGTGGTGTCCGGAATGAATTAAATAAAATACAGTCATTTCCAGAACGAATTTAGTCTTGTAGTGACCCTCACAGCTATCCTACAGAACATATTTCCTTGGAAGATCTTGGATCTCTGCACCGCAACAAAATCTCATCCCTTGCATGATTACTCTGGTCTACAAAAGTGTTAATAAACCCTCTCTCGATTAAAGAATGCACAGCAGTGCTATCATTATAATGAATATCCTTCAAATTAATGTTCTCAAAACCATAGTTACCAAATACGTCCGAATCAAGACAAAAAAATTCGGAAATTCGTCAATTCGATTCGTAGGGCGAATTATTCGAGGAAATTCGACAATTGGATTCGTAGGGCAAATTATTCGAGGAAATTCGAGTTGGTTCGATTATAGTTTTCTTCGTTTGATCTTTCTCAAAGAAAGCAATACTCCATGGTGAAGAGAACTCGCTTCGAAATATTAGTGCTTTCTAAGGAGTTATTCCTTAGAAGTTAGTGCTAGTTTCCAAACGTTAGGATCGCTTTGCTCTTCTAACGAGTCAAGAGTTAGTGCTACTTTCTAAATGTTAGGATCGCTTTGCTCAAGATTCCTTGACCTATAAGGTTAAGGTTTGAAATTTGAACATATAATTGTGTTTATTTAGAAAAAAAAAGGAAATAGAAAAAAAATTATGTAAATTGGGAAAATTTTATTTTTCAATTTTATTCTATTTTTGTAATGCCCAAAAGCTATGAAAAAAATAGAAAGAAAACTTGTGAGGGTGGTTATTATTCATTTTCTAAATATATTTATATTTTGACACATTTTACATAAATAAGTTTAGATTGGTGATTTTTTAAATATGTATTTATCTATTAGGATTTTGGATATAACTTTTTAGTGGGAAGAGGATGTATGGGTATTTTTTTTTTAATTTTATCTTAAATATCGTTATATAGTCGGCCTGAAGAATTCGAAAATTTGGCAATTCGATCCGATTCGGCCATTAATACGCTGAAGATCGGTTCGGACACATTACAATCTGTCAAATTTTTTTTCAAATTTTCTTTGATTTGTGTTTTTCAAAAAGTCGTAATCCAATTTTTGTGAGTTAGTTTCGTCATACAGTTGTAGAATATTGAACCTTTTAAACTTAATTTTTCCTGCTGGTTGAGGGATCCACTTAGACAGTGAGACAATATTTAAGATAGAAGGGACAAGGATGTTATTGAGGGTTTGTTTTATTTTTAGCAAAGTTATTTTGATGTGTTAGTAACTTGCACCTGTTATTAATTTTTACATTGTTTGTTTAATGATTTTTTATTTTTATATTAAAAATAAAATAAAAGTTCTATTTAAAAAACTAAATAAATACTTTGTTATATTTGAATTTCATTTTTTATAATAAAATATTTTTTGTTTTTTTTTTTTTTAATTTTTCATTTTCCAATAAAATATTTTTTTTGTCAATTTTTTTTTTTTTAATTTTAATTTCTTTCATATAATATTTTGGTTAGTAAGTAATGAAAATGGAATTATTTATTCATAATAAAATTGGTTGTAATTTAGTTATTTGTTTTTAAGAAATTTGTAAGGAAAATATATTATATGGTTTCTAAATCTTTTAAACAATTAGCAAAATAGCAAGATAGTTCTAATTTGATGATTCTTGATATTTCTAATTTGATGTTTTTTTTATCTATATTTTATTCAGTTAGTAATTAGGAATTTTTCTAAATATTTATCATTAAAAATTACAGCGCTAGTTACTATCTTTTGATTGACCAAGAGGAGTTGTTTCTACTAATTTCAATATCTTATTCACTTCCATTTGAAAATTTAGGAAAACAACAAGAATTCTAATTTGATAATTCTTGATAATTCTAATTTGATGATTTTTTATCTATATCTTATTTTAGTAATTAGAAAATTGCCTAAATATTTATCATTAAAAACTACAACATTAGTTACTATCTTTTGATTGACCAATCAACAATTTTAAAGGTGTGGTTTTATTAATGTTAAAGAGTTTGTTCTTACCATTGTATCTTATTCACTTCCATTAACAAGGAGTTGTTTCTATTAATTCAATATCTCATTCAATTCCATTAAAAAGGAATTGTTTCTACTAATTTCAATGTCTAATTTTATTTGCAATTCTATAATATAATTCATAATTGTTAATTTAAATTATTCAAAATTTAAGAAAAAAATATTATTAATAATAATATAAAATGTATATTCGCGAAATTTTTTTCGTATTATATTTTAGGGAGTCGAATTTTTTTCGTATTCGAATTCAAATTCGAAGTTGGTAACTATGCTCAAAACTATATATTCAGTTTATGCAATCTGTAATAAAACCTCTTAAAAACAGGATGCATGCCTATATGTGGACCCTACACAGCATTCGCATGAAGTAAACCATCCTCCCTTGAAATGCTAATATAGCACAACTATATTACTAAACCACACAATGCTAATATACTAACACAACTATATTAATAAACCACACAAATAGAACTTATATATCAACAAAATTAATAATTACTAAATATACGACTGAAATTTAATTCTAATATTTTAAAGGTATAAAGAGGACCAGGATAGTTACCTGCTCGTACTCTTTAAGGAGCCAACATTGTCCAACGACAGTGATTTGGCCAATGCCAAGCCGACGAGCATGTAGAAGCCCAACAATTAGAGCTTTGTAACTTGCAATATCACTGGTTATTCTGAAGCAATTATTGAGACATGCGTTGAAATACTCCAAAACAGTGCCATCATGGTCGTTAAAGATAACAAAGGCAATGATGCCATGACCAGGGTTTGGTCTTCTTCATCCGCCAAAGTGGAGTGTGGCATGTAATTCGGGTCGAGGGTACTTTCTTGCCTCCATTGCTCGTCGGTGAAATTTCTCCACAGCGTTGTGAATGGGGTTTCTTCTTCTTTGGATGGACGTAAACCAATACGGTAAGTTTCCAGGTTCGGCTGCCAAAGTAGGACGTGTTCCTTGGTTGAATGTCGATGTCCATGTAGTTTCCAGTTTGCAGAAGTGGCATTTTGAAATGAGTGAGATTTTTTTGGAAGTTAGGTGTTTTTGTTTAATTTTTCTAAAATCGGATTAGAATTTATCGAAATCACATTGATAGGTAATTCCTGCACAATGGAAGTGCTTTAGGAATTTTCCAAGATACTTAATCCATATATACAGTAAAATCAGTTTAAATAAAACAAATCAAGATTTAGGTTCAATATTACAGAAATTCCAAAAAATCGCAATAAAACAACTGAAAAGTCCAAAAACTCACGCTAAAAACAACCAAAAAGTCCAAAAACTCACACTAAAAACAACCAGAAAGTCCAAAAAATCACACTAAAAACAATTCCATTTTAAAATACTAACTATTACATGCGTGAATCCTTATAAAATGGGTGTACCATCAAAAACTCAAAACCACTATAAATAGAAAAGTTGGTAAATGTGCAGCGAGGTGGGGTGGGCTCAGAGAACGAAATCGGTTGAGGCTTCCTGGTGGAGGTGGTGGACAGAATTGAGTCACACTCCTACGAAACTTGGAGTCAATTCAAAAATGTCCCAAAAAAATTGAAACGTTGACAAAGCGCTCGTCGGTGGTGGCGCTCCGCCAATTCATTCTTATACATTATTTAATGGATAGTTCGGAAGGTTTCTTGTTTTAATTTATTAAAAAATAATTTATGAAATAGGGTTCTCCTATCATTATCTTGTACTAATTTGGCTTTCCCATAAATTGTTTTACTAATGAAGCTATTTGGTTTGCATGGTTTGGTTTTGGCCAGCCTCAATATTATTTTCTGGTCAAAGATATACACACACAAGGTAAACATAGATCATGAAATGACATATGACATCATGCTAGGCTTTAAACAAGGGACATGTGTCTCAATTTTCATACATGTAAGCGATTACAAGCTTATTCTACAGATTGTGCAACGTAGATCACATTTATGGTAGTCTGTATGGTTAGTCATTCCAAAAACAATGATAAATATAAATTTGTTTCATGTATTTATGTTGATATACATGGTCTATATTGGAATTGGACTTGAGGAATTTCAAATCTCTAAATTTTGAATAGGCAAGGTTTTATAATTTAAGACGAATATTCATCTTATACATGATCCAATGGATAGTATGGAAGTTTTCCAAAATATTTTTCAGTTTCTTAATTCCATTCCTAGCTTTAATTTATTAAAAAATAATTAAGCGGATATGTGTGGTCCATATTGGAATTGGGCTTAAAGAATCTCAAATATTTAAATTACAAGCTTATATCCTTCTAACACTGGATATATCATGCATCGAGAGGGATCAAATCCCTTGAGGTGCAAACCTTCTTTTTTGAGTGTAGAATTTGAGAAAAGGTTTGCACCTCGAGGGATTTGATCATTCTCGGTGCATGATAAATCCAATTTTAGATGGATCTAAGTTGGTTCGAGTTGAGGGAAACAATGTCACATTTTTAGATTATCATTATTATGTATATGTTTGAAATTAACTTCAAAATTCACATTATGTTTTCTTTTCTTGGCATGACCATATCATTCTCTTCTTTAATTTAGTCTGTGTTCCTTGCCTTGAATGATTTGTACATCTTTGTTTGGATGCTTTGAGTGTTTTGTGTGTTTATTTGTTTGGATTTAGATGATAATGTTTTTGAATGTTATAGTTTTTATATGTGTATGTAATTGTCTATTAGTAATAATTTAGCGCTGAAGAAGGGAGACAATCTTGTCAATAGCTTGTAGGAGGATTGATATTGCACATCTATTTTATTTAATTTTAGGTATCACAATTCCTTACAACTAATTAATTCTCAATAGTGTCCCTCCAAGTATTACTAAATGTAACTTGAAGAGTAGTTTAAATAATTTATTGTGTTAAGATTACTCTTGAAATAATTTGTTTTTTCTAATGTTTGAAATAATTTATTTCCTTCAAGAATATTTTGATGATTTTTTATCTATAGTCTATTCAGCAAAGTCAGGAAATAATTTTTGATTTGCTTTCCAATGAGTGGCTAGAATTATAAAATCTTTACCTTATTTGTTTCTCCAAACAATTATCACATCTCCTTCAAGAATATTCTAGTTCTTTTTTAATGTTTATAAATATATATTTTTCTGTTATAAATATTATGAATACATTATTATATGCAATTATCTATTAGTAATTTTGAATATATGTAATTTTCTATTATAATTAGTTGGTGATGTAGAAGGGAGATGATCTTATCAAGGATTAATTTTCACTTTGAGGATTGGTTCTGCACATCTATTTCATTTTAATTCTAGGTATCTCAACTTTTGACAACTAATTAATTCTTAATAGTGTCCTTTTAGATATTACTATACATCTTGAAAATGTTTTTTCTTAATAATCTACAATGTCAATATCAACAATCTTTAATGTATCTAATGCAAGCAATAAAATAAGATTATAAACCAACATCTACACTGAAATCAATGCATCTAATGCAAACAATCACATGAGATTAGAAATCAACATCTACACTAAAATCAATGCATCTAGTGAAAGCAATCAAACTAGATTAGAAATACAAATCCACACTGAAATAAATGCATCTAGTGCAAGCAATAAAAAAGGATTAGAAATCAACATCTACATTGAATCAATGCATCTAGAGCAAGCAATCAAATAAAATAGGATTAGAAATTAACATTGAAATCAATGCATCTAGTGCAAACAATTAAATATAATTCTAAGAAAACATCATCTACACTGAAATCAATGCATCTAATGCAAAAAATATCCTCCCCCTCCGCCCCACCTCCCCCCTCTCCCGTCCATCTAATCATGAAAAATAATTTTAATAATTTACAGTCTCAAGATTAACAACATCCAATCCATCTCATGCAAGCAATCAAATAAGATTAGAAATCAACATCTACACTAAAATCAATTCATCTAATGCAAGAAATCAAATATAATTAGAAATAAACATCTACACTAAAATCAATGCATTTAGTGGAATTAATCAAATAGGATTAGGAATGACCGTCTACACAAAAATCAATTCATCTAGAGCAAGCAATCAAATATGATTAAAAATAAACATCTACACTAAAATCAATGCATCTAGTGAAAACAATCAAATATAATTAGAAATCAACATCTACACTGCAATCAATATATCTAGTGCAAGGAACCAAATAGGATTATAAATCATCATATTTACTAAAAGCAAGGCATCTTGTGAAATTAATCTTCTTCCTTCCCTCCCCCCTCCATATATATATCTATATCTCACTTCATATATCCTTCCTTGTTTCTCCATCTCACGCCCCTCTCTCTCTCTCTCTCTCTCTCTCTCTCTCTCTTCTTTTTTATATATATATATATATATATATATATATATATATATATACCAGCCACCCTCCCTCTGTCTATCTACCACCCACCCACTCTTCTATATCACCCCCAAAGCATACACACTCTTCTCCATATCTATATATCTCTCCCTCCCTCTTACTTTACCTCTCCCTCTTTACACCTTCTATTTCTCTTCCCTCCTCTCTCCCTCTCTCTCTATTTGCTTTATCAGTCCCTCTCTTTATCTCTCCCCACTTTTCTCTTTTTATGTATTTCTTCTTACCTACCTCTCTCTCCCCCTCCAACTCCTCCTCTCTCCCTCCCTCTTTCCTCTCTCTTCCTTGCTCTCTGTCTCTTTCTCTTCCACCTCGCTCTGTCCCACCCACTCTCTCTTCTCCCTCCAACTCTATTACTATCTCCCTCCCTTTCTCCTCTCTCCTTCTCTCACCCTTTCCTTCCATCTATCCTTATTTGTCTCTCTATATGACCCCAAAACATACACACTCTCTCTCAATATCTCCCTTTTCACTCCCTCTCTTTCTCTCTCTCCACTTTTCTCTCTCTATGCTTTTCTTCTTCACTTCCTCTCCCCCCCTCCAACTCCATCTCTTTGTCCCTCCCTCTCTCGTCCTCTCTATCAAGTGCTCTCCCTGGTCCTTCCCCCCCTCTCCCCCTCTCTATCTACCTCCAACCTTGTCGTTATCTCTCTTCCCTCTATCTTTGTCTCTCCCCCTTATGCTTCTCTCCCCCTCTCACTCCTCTCGTTCTCTCTCTTTTTATTTCTCCTCTCCATTGTCACTCCCCCTATCCCTCCACCTCTATCAATCTATGTCTTTGATCTTCCCTCCATATATATCTAGAGGTAATATATACCATGATATATTATAATACAACAAATTGAACATTATATTAAATTTAATAATATTAATATTATAATACCAATATTAGATTTAATGATGTTTTTTACATGGCATGATAACAAAATTTATAATAAAACTACATCAAATTAATATTTTCAAATATTACAACTTTGATGTGGAAATATTTATGACTTTAAAGATTTTAATATATCCCCATGATATGGTTTTTCCTTTTAAAGATTCATTTTACAAATGTTTAGTTAAAAGAAATACTAAAAGATGTTGGAGCAAGATTTTCGAATTAACTTTTTCTTTTGATTTAATAAATGACAGTGGCTTTAGTAAAGAGTAAAAATGTTTAAAATTTCACTTAATTTGGAATTTTAATGTGGTAGGTGTTTTTGTTAAAGGTAAATCTACGATCCATTCAAATTCATGTATATGAGAAAAGGAACTATTAAAAGCATGATATAATTTACTATCCATTCAAACACATAGTTATCTTTTAATAATTAATCTTAGTCCAGTAATAATATTAAAAAGTTATATATAATCTAAGATTGGTCGACATTAGAATAATAATAATAATAACCATTATCATTGGAGAAAAAAACGGTGAGGACGAAGAGCGATTGCAGGGGAAACACACAGATATAGGGTTGGGCAGCATGGAGGGGCGAGAGGGGGGGAGTTCCACTCCCTCCTATAGTCATGCAGTCTCAGAATACTTCAAGAAGCCAATGGAAGTAGAAAATGGGAGTATCAGTATAGAAACATAGAAAAACATCCGACCATAGGGGCAAGAAGAAAATCAGAAGGAAGTTAGAAAAGAGAAGAGAATAGGAGGAGGCAGTCAAAAAGCTGACCACAAGAATCTAACAGGACTCTGTAAACCTGGTCCAACCATCACACCCTGGTTGGTGTTAAGTGATCCAACGCTACAGGTGCATAGGGACCACATGGTAGATTATGTAGTAATATGAAAATCTATGGGGATATGGCCAACGGAGAGGGCTTTGCATGCATGGATAAAGAACCATTGGAAACCTAAAGGAGAAATAAATCTTCACCTTAGGTCCAAGGGTTTCTTCACAATAGTGTTCACAAACTTAGAGGATAAAGACAAAGTGTTCGAAAGAGGACGTTATTTCTATGTTGTTGCAGGCCTCTATATGCGACCATGGGTGATGAATTTTGTCTCGAAATGAGAGAAATTTACATCAGTGCTGGTGTGGATAAGACTCTACTACCTACCTTTAGATTATTGGCTGCCAGAATCCTTAAAAGCCATAGGCAATAAACTAGGTCATTTTTAAAAAATATCAGATGTGACATTGCGTGGAAAATACACCTCCTTTGCCCGAATATGCATAGAAATGGACATTTCTCGAGCACTTCCAGACAAAATCATTCTAGAAGTATATGATGAATAATGGGTGTAGGCGATGGACTACAAACATGTCCCATTTAGATGTCGCAAATGTCTTGAACATGGGCACCTCTTCAGAGACTGCCCTTTAAACAAAATGGAGAGTAGTATTAAAACCAACATAGGCAAAGATACAGAAGGCTTTACCAAGGTGGGAGGCAGAGGGAAAGGAGGGAAAAAGAACCAGAAGATAATCAATAAGGAGAAGCAACCAGGTCATAACAAATTCAAGATATTAGAAGAAGAAGATGGGAACAATGGAATGAACCAGGTATTGGAGGATAGTCCTGCAGAGAAGGAAAAATATGAAAGCATGGACGATAAACCTGAAAATAGAAAGAAAAAGGAGGATCTTCCAAGCATTATGGAACTTGACAGGGACCATGAGATTACCCCAAGTGAAGTTGGAATTGAGGACCATGATCTGCAGGAAATTCTTGAAAGGGAGAATCTCGATCTAGAAAAGTTCCTGGAGTAGGGAAATGCCAAAGGGGTTGATTCTCTACCACAAGAGGAGTTTAATAGAGTACAACAAGTCTTCCTTTGGAGATCTCAAGAAAAGGGTTCTGGGGTCAAAAGAAACCATGATAGTTAGGATAATGGAGGGGTAAAAATGATGGAGGCAACACTGGGACATGTTCCCAAGAACCTAGGCAAGAAAAGAGGAAGAAAAAGACAGAATGAGATGCTGATAGAGTGTGGAAAACTCATGATCAACTCAAGTAAGATGAAATACCTTATTATTTACTTATTTACAAACCTTTCTTAATGAAGCTTACAACATGGAATATTAGGGGTCTAGGAAGTAAAAGGAAACAAAGAATTCTTAGCAACAGAATAAAAGAAGAAAAACTGGATATGGTGTTTATCTAAGAAACAAAATGTTCAATAGATAAAATAAGAGAGATACATAGAAAATGGCTTATCAAGTATGAATATCTAGAAGTTAAAGCAGATAACATAGCGGGAAGGATTCTCACACTTTGGAACCCCCAGAAACTTGGAATCCTAGATGCTGAAGCATCCAAGAACTACTTATCGATGGTGATCCAACCTTTAGGTGATAAGGAAGTATATTTTATCACAAATATCTATGGTCCTCAAAAACTTGAAGATAAACTCAAGCTTCTTACCTCACTGAAGGAGCTTAGAGAAAGATATCTGGTTATCCCCTGGATTATGAGAGGTGACTTTATTATGAGCAGACCTCTTTCAAAAAAAAAAGGTGGGACCAGAACACTAGGCAGAGACTCCATAGACTTTCAGTACTTCTTAAACGACATGAGGCTTGTGGATACGGAGACAAGAAATGGTACCTTCACCTGGAATAATAATAGGGGAGAGGCTTCTCAAGTTGCCTCTAAACTAGATAGCTTCATAATCTTTGAGGACCTCATCCTCATAGGCCTAGACTTGTCTTCTTTAATTCTCCCTTTTGGAGGCTTGGATCACTGGCCTATCCAGCTTGAAGCTTCCTTTATAGGCACTCCAAGAAACATACCTTTCAACTTTGAAAACATTTGGCTCACCCATCCTGACTTCATCAACAATATTGAAAAATGGTGGACAGAATATATGCATGTTCAGGGAACTAAGATGTTCCTTTTGTATTAGAGATTGAAACATATCAAACTCAGGCTTAAATATTGGAACAAAAATGAGTTTGGCAATATCTTCAAAGCCAAAAAAGTAGTTGAAAAGGAACTACAGGAAATTAACCAGGTCCTCATCATAGATGGCTTTACCAAGGAAAGGGGAATACAAGTTGACTCTCTTCAATAGGAATGGGAAGACATATGCAAGCAAGAGGATATCTTCTGGAGACAAAAATCAATGGTACAATGGATAAAAGAAGGAGAAAGAAACACAAAAAAATTTCACAAGTCTACCATGGATCACAGGTCTCATAACAAGATCTCTAAACTCAGAGATACTCGAGGAAAACAACTTAGCACCCACCAAGAAATAGAATTAGCTCTGGTCCAACATTTCCAAAGCATAGCAGAGGAGCCTCTCGTAGACAGATCACAATTCATCAATGACTTCACAAAGCAAATTCCTAAGCTTGTGACAAGAGAAGACAATTACAATCTTAATAGGCCAGTGACTGAAGAGGAGGTCAACAAAGTCATCAAAGAGATGCAAAATGGGAAAGCTCCAGGCTCGGATGGGTTCAATGTAGACTTCTTCAAAGCATGTTGAGAAATAGTCAAGCAAGATATCCTTGATGTGGTGGAGGACTCGAGGCAAAACAAAACTATTTTGAGGGCGCTTAATGCCTCTTTCATAACTTTGATTCCAAAGTAGGAAAAGCTATGACACTAGATAGATTTAGATCCATAGCATTATGCAATGTGGTGTACAAAATTATTTCCAAAATAATTGCAAACAAGCTTAAGCCCCTTCTTCCAACTCGTGTCTGAGGAGCAAACTGGATATGTGGAAGGAAGGCAAATTCTCAATAACATCATTCAAGCTCACGAGGTGGTACAATCTCTCAAGAGAAATAAGTAGGCAGGTATGATCATACAACTTGACCAAGCGATGGCTTATGATAAGCTTATGGCTTTGACCACAACTGGATAACATGAGTAATGTCCCTTGTCATCACATCTAGTTTTTCAATCCTGCTTAATGACTCACCATCCAGAACCTTTAGGCCTTCGAGACGCCTCAGAAAAGGAGATTCGCTCTACCCTTTCCTCTTCATTCTCATGATGGAAGGTTTAGGTAATGCAATTAAATCCGCCAAAGCAGAAGGAAAAATCCAGGGTCTTAAACTCACCCTCAGTGGGGATGCCTTGACTCATACACAATTTGTGGAAGACACCATGCTGCAGGGTACACCCACGATCAAGGAAGCTAAAGCTTTCAAGAAAATCCTAAACGACTTTCGTATGGTTGCGGGTACAGAGGTAAGCCTTACCAAATCAAAGATTTTCTTTTTTAATACTGACATCGCTATTCAGAGAAACCTCACCAGAATTCTAAGCTTTCAAAGAGAACAGCTACCCTCCAAATATTTGGGAATACCTCTAATGGACAAACCTCTAAGCAAGGCAGTTTGGGAGCCAGTCACTAATAAACTCTAGCACAAAATCCAGAAATGTAAAAACAGGTCTTTGAATTTAGTACGACTGGTGAGCCCCAAAATTGGTAACAATTTGGGCTCATTTGGCCTAATTCTCATTGTTCAGTCCTTGTTCAAATCCATCATTTTCTATAGTTTATGCATTATTTTTAGTATGTTTGTGTCTTTGGTACGAATAAGGGAAGTTACTTTTCCTAGGTGGTTAACACGTGTCTATTTCAGGTTTTTGACATATATTGGAGAAAAGTCAAAGCAATCATGAGCTATAAGGCAGCCAAGCTTGAAGTGAGGACTTGAAGGAGGGGTGCCTACGACATTCAATGACCCTTCCTCGGGATCTTCACCTCCAACTCTGAGCTCCAAAGGCCACCAAACCGAATCTAGAAGGCAGCCAATCAGCATTTAGAAAGGGACTGTTTGACTCACAGTTTGACAGCCGAGTTCCACAGATTGAGGAGGCCAGCTAGTTCCCTCGTGATCTATAAATGTTGAGGCCTCAGCCTTCGTAAAGGGACTTTTGAAACTATTGTGTACTTTGCACCTCAGTGCTGCAGCTTTATTTGGTTCCTTTGTAGCCATTTTTGGCATGACTGTTATGATTCTTTTTCGATAATGAGAAGCAGTTTGGTTTCCTATCAAATCTGATTTTTTCATAGGAGCCAAAGCTCTCAGGGTTGGGCCCAACCTGAGAGCCTAGGACCTCCTTTCTGTATTGTTACATTTCCTTTACGTATCACTGTTTTTCCTTTATGCATTTGAATACATTTCTGTTAAGTAGATTTCGTTATGTTGCTGGAATAGATCACTGTTTATGAATGACTTTAATTTAGATGTTTTGGTAGGATAATAACAGCGAAACCTCCAAGAAAAAGGGAAAACCACACTCCTGGTTTCGCCTCATCCTTATTGGATTTGGGGCTGGAATTGAGGAAACGGTGCTGCCTCACAAAAACACTAGTTTGCTTGTTTATGCAATATTTTAGTGTGCTTGTTTTATTTGCAGAGATTAGTCATGGGTTTGGAAATTTGAAATGTTTCTTTATATAGATGGTGTACAAGGTTCTCTTCCCAAATAAAGTTGCTGCTCATTTATGTTGATTGATGGATAGACTAGGCTAGTTTAGGATTTGATCATTTGCAGGTCTTTGTTGATTTGATCAAGGCCCACCGTGCAGGGCATCTTCTTCCTTCATCCATCCTCCCAAAGTATCATCCAAGCCTCCTGTTCTGTCTCGTAGCTAACCTGCCCATTTCCCATCCATCCTTTGTGTCCACGAAACCTTACCTCCTTCCTCATCATTGCCTTAGCCTTCTTTAAGCCAAGCCCGCCTTCTACATCTCTTCACCAATCCACCCACCAGTCCTTAGGCTATTTTTAGACCCCTATCCTACCTCTAGATCCATCCATGCACCTTCCCTCACTCGTCCACCTCCTAAAAACCGACTTCCAAACATCCTGTAGAATTTCTGAAGTTTCATGTAGAAATCCTGAAGTTTCGTGTAGAACCCCTGTAGACTTCCTGTAGAAGCTCACAAGTGAGGTTTACTGATAGCCAAACCTTGTGAGACTCTGGGGAAGAGTGTTAGGGACTCAGATCCTCTCTGAACCTCTCCAACCATTTCCAAGCATTCCTCTTCCTTGATCCACTCCTGCACAGTGAAGCACAGTTCAAGCGTATGCATGTGAAAATCGACACTTAATCAAAAAAATACAAAAAGATACTTTCTAGGACAAAAGTAGTCTAAGACATATGCATTTTCCCTTTTTGAAGTTAATGGCATCTCATTCAGTAGTTTGCATTCTCATTTTTGCATCGGTAGAACTAGCTGGTAGAATTAGGGTTTGCTAAGGTTTGCATTTCTCTTTGGCTTTCAGTTTGTTTTCGCAAGTAGATTAGCTCCCTTTGAGTTAGCTTTCATCCATCATTTAAAAGCTTCTTCTGAGAACTTATAGAAGTTGGCTGAAGCCCCTAGCGGACTTGTGCCAGCTGACCAAATGACAGCTGCGACAAGAGCTAGTACTTGTGCATACAGCATCGTCGCTTCCAAGTTTGTTACGAACAACCGGGTTGATAAAAGTAAAGAAGGGAGTCCCAGGAGTTGCAGCATTATTGCTGCAATACTGGAGCCCACCAAGGACGTCTAGTGCTAACAAAAAAGCCATCCTACAAATTTTTCCCATCTTCATGTTTCAGCCCTTCCTACTCCTAAAGGAGTTGTCCAACACATAAAAAATATTAAAAGAGACTTTCTTTGGGGCAAAGGGGAAGACAAAAGAAATTGGCTTTGGTAGCTTGGGATAATATCTGTAAACCTAAGACACATGGAGGCTTGGGACTTGATGACCCTGAAACTCTAAGCAAATTTTTGGGGGCAAAACTATGGTGGAGATGGCTAAAGGAATCGGTATGCCCTTGGGCCAAGGTCTGGAAATAGAAGTATGCAAATACTTGGCAAGAAAGGGATCACATTTGAATGTCTGGGCTTATTAAAAGCTCCCACATTTGGAACAAAGCTTGGGAGAATAGAGCCATTGTTCAGAAACATAGTTTCTAGGAGATCAGAGATGGAAACCTAGCTTGGTTTTGGGAGGAAAACTGCAATAGGAACCTAACCTGTTAAGAGAAGAACTAGCCAACCTCAAGAATGACACTGACAACAAAGGTTTACTCAAGGTAAATGGCTTCTGGGATCAGGATAGGAGCAAAGGAAAATGGAGAATATGGAAGAACCTGATATATAGTGAAGAAACCCCTTTGAAGGCCCAGGAAAAAGCTCTTGAAGTTATCTTGGAACAGAGAAAGATTATGACATCAACATCATCAGACCAACTGAGATGGAGAAAAAACAAAAAAGGCAACTTCAACCTCAAAGAAGCCAAGAGAATGGCCCTAGGGCTTTACTTTCCAAACCCAGATAAGGTATGGAAGGACCTATGGCAGAACCAGAACTAGATGAAAATCAAACTGTTCATGTGGTTGGTGCACCATAAAAAAATGTTGACTTGGGAAAACATTCGAAAAAGAGGTGTTTCTGGTCCATATAGATGCCAGTTATGTGAATTACAAGAAGAAAAATGGAACACATACTCAACCTCTGCCCATTCACCTCCACCTTGTGGAATTGGTTGGCTTCAATCTTTAGACAAACAGATAGGGACAATCACAGCATTACTAGCACCTTGAAGAATTGGAGGAGAAACTTATCTGAAAATGAAATAATCAACAAAGCTTGGGCTCTAGTTCCATGTTTTCTTATCTGGGATGTCTGGAAAGAATGCAACAATAGGATCTTCAAGAACAGAATTGGCTCATCCCAGAGCATCATAGCTTAGATCATTAGACAACTCCAAGAGACTGTAGGAACACTTCCAAAGAAACCCCCTGAGAACCAACCTCAAGACCAGGATGTGCAAATACTTTTACATTTTGGCCTACAGGTGCCCAGGGCATAAGAAAGACTGTAAGTCATATAACAACAGATATGGACTTCTAGCAACCTCCTCCTCATGGTTTTATTAAATGCAATATAGATGGAGCCTCTAAAGGAAACCCTGGGATGGCTGGATATGGTGGAGTAATAAGAGATGAGCAGGGATATATAAAAGTCATCTTTCATAGTCATTTGGGGAAGGCTACTAATAATATGGAAGAACTCATGGCCCTTGAGTAATGCCTAGAAATATTTATTGATTCAAATTTACATAATACCATCATTGAAGCTGACTCTGAATTGATAATTAATTCGTTCAAGAAAGTATGCAATGACTCACCACCAGAAAAAGTGTCGAAACATTGGCAGTTATTATAGGTCTATAAACGTATCCAATCCCACCTGAGAGCCCTGAGAACGCTCAGTTTTGTTCATGTACACTAAACAACCAATAGGGTAGTGGATATTTTGGCAAATTAAGGAGTACTCTGTTCCAAAAGTAATAAAAGATATGACAGGATGTCGGCTCTCCCAGGAAGATTGCGGGAAGACCAATGGAAACATAAGAGAATGGGTCAAACACAGGGAAGAAGCAAATGGTAATAGCGAGCAGGATGATAGGCATCTGACTAAAGTTTGCACTAAACTCCATAATCCTACGGTTTTTAGATGGAAACTGTATATAGGCTAATTCTATTAATGGACCCAAAATACATAGAATGGTGGCCTATGAACTCTTTGGGTCCATAGGCACAATTAATTTGTGGGCAAGTTGACGAGATCGCATTCATCCTATGGATTTCGGGTGGTAATATGCGTGACCATTAATTCTCCAAATGGACCCGAAATTCGTTAAAGCGGTGACTTATTTATGCTCTGGGTCCGTAAGGGAAGTTAAAGTGCGGGCTTGTTGCCAAGACCTATTTGGATCTCTTTTATCCTATGGATTTTGGGCGGATAAACTACTCGCTCGTTATCTCCTCATTCGGACCCGAAATTGTTTATAAGGATGACCTATATTTCTTTTCGGGTCCGGTTGAAGGGTTAAAGTGTATGCATGGTGGCATCTCGAAATCAGCTCTTGACCGTTGGATATTTGAAGGCTATATTGCATGGTCTTCGGGTCATCGAGATTTCTAGAGGTTACGGTAGGTCCCTTGGGGTAGTTTTGTGGGCCCTTGGTATGTTGGGCCCTGTTAACAAAGGCAAACATGTTTTTTTGATGCATGGAAGTCTTTTGATGCACGAAAGGTTTTTATTGCTTGGCAGTTCAGATAGAAGGTTTCTAGTTTCTAGTTTCTAGTTTGGATTAGCGGTTGTGTTGTCTACAACTCCTTTGTAGTCGAGTTCGGGTTTTGTTTTGGTCAGTTGCTTGTTGAATTTTCACAAAGCTGGTGCTGCTTTATGTAAATTATGTACTTTTTCTAGATTAATAGAAGATCCCACTCTCACTTGATAAAAAAAAAAAAAAAAAAAAAAAAAAAAAAATAAATAAATAAATAAATAAAAAAATAAATTTGGCCGACATTAGCAAAAAACGATTAAATTATTTTTGAGGACGTGACATACTTACATTTTGGGGCCATATTGGGATGTAGAATGCACTTCTTTGCCCAATGAATAGCCAAATATTTGATAATATAGAAATATTCCTAGTAGTGGTTAGTATGGAAGGTTTGTGAATAGTTTTTTAGTTTTTAAGTCATTTTCTTGCGCCTCTCAATGTAATGAATGGCCAGATATTTAATAATCTAGAAATATTCCTAGTAGTGGTTAGTATGGAATGTTTGTGAATAGTTTTGTATTTTTTAAGTCATTTTCTTGCTTTAATCTATTAAAAAATAATTTACGAAAGGTGGTTGTTCGGTCATTTTCCTGCACTAAAGTGGCTAAGGTATAAAGAGAAATGTTTTCCCTCCTTAAAAGTATGTGAGTTTTTCTTTTGGTTTTTGCAAGCCTCGACCTTATTTATTGTGGGATTTACTTTGGATTTAATTAGCCATCATTAACAATAGATTTGTTTATGTGAAAGTAGGCAAGTGTTTTCTACAACTAATTTAATTTTTGCAAGCATCTTTCAATTTTTATGCATATAATTTCAATGCTCAATTCAAATTTTCATACACAATTCAATGTGGTGGTTTGATGCACAGGTATGTGGGTATTCTTCTATGCAGAGGTATATAGGTATTATCACTACCTAATTTTATTTTTGTAAGAAACAATTCGTTTGTAGGGTTTGGTTTTCGTAAAAACCAATCTTAATTTCTAGTGGGAATTTACTTTAGATTTAACTAGCCAAAGGACCCTTGACAAGAATTAAACAAGGGACTTGTGCCTCAATTTTCATACATGTAAGTCACTACAGGGTTATAGTGCCCAACATGTCTTTCACTTGGGCTTCTTCCCCTTCCCAACCAAGGTAAAATTTTCTTCCTCCTCAACTCCAGATGTTACTCCATCTCGGGTGTTCCTTCTGATCTCTTCCTGCATCAAATCAGACCAAAGTCTCTCCCAATTTGGCACATTTTCCCTTCCATTTATAGATTCCTGGTAACTATGCCAGGATTTCAAAAAGCCTATGAAAGCTAAGCGCAGATATAAGTTGATGCTAGATTTTCTCCAACTCCTCTAAGCTCATCGTGAACTTGAGTGAATCTGGATAGGTATTGGACTACGGTTTCATTTTTCTGCATCCTCATGTTTATGAGCTTGTTCTTCAATGCCAATTTCCTAGCATCACTGTTATTTTTAAATAAGCCCGTGAGGGTCTTCCACATAGCAAATGGAGTCTCCTTTCCATGTGAATTCAAGACTATATTGTACCTTACACCCTCCAGGATGATCCTCCTGGATTTTGCAGTGTCTTTCTTCCACTAGGCTAATTGTTGAGCATTTGATGTTGTTGGTTTTGCAATGTCAGTTTGGATGTATTCCAACGCTCCATTATCATTGAGTACAACTTCCATATTGTCCCTATAAGATATGAAATTTGAGGTTCCCTCGAGGGCATACTCCAATCTCAATCAGTTGAAAGCCATCTTCCTATTATTGAAGAAAATTGATTCACAAAATTTGCAATTCGAAATTTCTAAAGGAGAAGATCTAGTGATTGGTTTCTATTACATTTCCAGAGTTATGAAACCATGTAAAAATGGCAAGAAATTTGCTACTACTGATAAATTTGAACTGAAAACAAGAGACACAAATTTCTTCTACAATCTGCAGAATAGAAATCACAAGATAGAAACACATGCAATGACATGCAATCATTAAATCACAAGGAACGCAATGATTTTACAAGGGAACTCAACTAGGAAAAACCCCTTCATTGCTTTTCATTAATCATATGAGAATGAGAAACTATTACAATGTCAACTTCAAGTTATGAAGCACACCCTACATTGTAAAATTGTTCTCCTGTTGAATGACTAAATCTATCCAACACATAGCCCATTCAAGCCCCAACCTTCCTAGCATTTCCTTGTGCAATTCTAGAGAAATTGAGCTCCTAAAGAATAGAGGAATTCCCTATTTTCTTACGCAATTCCAAGTGAATTAATCACCTGCTTAATTAGCAAGCCTATACACCCAACTAGTATACAATTGATAATTACAATGTGCCTCCTCTTCCATTCTAGCTAGGCAATTTGAATTCCATGCATGACTAAGAATTTTTTTAGTAGATTTATCAGTTAACTGAGAGATCAGTGAGTTGACACTAGTCATGACTACTCAACTGAACTCCTTCTAACTCAACTAATGACTAGAGCTCAACTAACTGAGTTTAACTAACAATAACTCCACTAGATTGCTAGATTATAGAAATCAATACATGCACAACTGTACTCGAAGCCTAGAAACCCAAGTTTCTTGATCTAACTAGGACACACGACCATTTCACTCTAGTTAACTACAATTCAAGTCATTCTGCTGATGTGGAAAATTGAATTTCTCCATTTGACTAAGGCACGAGTCAAATGAAGCATTTTCTTGTTACATTTCTAACACTTTGTAGGATGATAAAGAGTTATTAATGCTATAGTGATGATATTTGGTCCTCCTTAAACCACCATTTAATAGAAAAGTTATTGCTTCTCCTAGACAATAGCTTGTACTGATATTTAAAACATTGTTTAAAATAACTTTTATTTCATAAAATACATCACCTTCTAATTGTTTAAAAAATTGTTTAGCCTTTATGCTAATATTTATAGTTTGTAGTCATCGTCAAACCATTATTTAGTTGAAACCTATATATTTTGCAAGCATTTTTCTTATGGCCATTCCAAAACCACAAAATCCAACACATTCAACTAGGAAGAGTTTTCCACATCCCCATATCCATATATCAACTCCCTAATTAAACACACATGCGCCGTTTCCCATTAAGAACGGTGAATTGTGGGAACCTAATGGCTAAAAATATGTTAAGATTTATTATTCACTCTAAACACAATATGTAAATGTGTGAATATGAATAATCTTCAATACCTCAAAAGACCTTAAAATAGTGCATTCGAAAATTACTAGAAATATAACACATATTAATATCTAATTTTATATTTTCAACATAAATAACATATATAATTCATATAATTATAACCCAATCTTCTTATACTAGTGTTTCATTTATATTAATTCATTTTTCTTATAGCTAAGGTTTCAATATTTTCATAATTATACTCAATTTTAATAAGATTTTTATAAGGAAAAACAAAAGATAAATGTTTTTTAAATAACTTCTAAAAACTATAAATACTTTAAAATATTTTTTTAGTTATATTTAATGGATAAATAAACCAATTTTGATTTAACAATTTCCCATTATTATTAATTAAAAATAAATTTTAACCTCCATGGGAATGCCAAAGTGGAGTGTGGCATGTAATTCAGCTCGTTTGTGGACTTGCTGTTATGAATGGAGTTTCTTGTTCTTATATATATAATGGAGTTTCGTGTTCTTATACATATATGGTTAAATACATAATTATTAATTTATGTATATAGGTTAATATTATGAGAGTTGGAATGTAAGGTCACTCTGGGTGGTGGTCTGAACCTCGCTTCAGCTAGGATTAATTTCCGCTCTGGTCGAAGTTCCAATTTACCTAGACCCATATATCATTTAAATTATTCGTTAAGATTTTTATTGATTTTAATTAAAATATTTATTTTAATATATTTTAAATATAAATATAATTTGTAAAATATTTTTAATATAAAATAAAAATTTAATTTTTTAAATTAAAATAATATTAATAAATAATTAAATTTGAAATTAATTAATAATTAAAAAATAGAAAATAAAATTAAAAAAATAAAATGAAATTGAGCCATTCTTACATGAAACCTAACATGTTTTTACACATTCATTTTTTAAAGGGCGCGGACGATTTTTGAAAACTAAATCTGTCCGTTAAAAATAAACAATTCGATCAAGAAATATTTTTGCTCCGCTGGGAGGATTTTTGAAAACTAAATCAGACTGTTATTCGTACCGATGCTCCCTCGACCCCTTGTGATTGAAACCATTTTGCATTTTGACAGCGACACGTGGCATTCTAACGGTCATTATTAGAGTGTTGCGTTATCATGATTTATTTTAAACCAATTGAAACTGGGAATGGGAATGGGAAAGGGAAAGGGAATAGTTTTTAATTTATTTTTTAAATGAAAAAAAATATTTATTTTATTGATATATACTTTTTAAATCTAACATTTTTGTAATCTATAAGGTAGTAGATGTTTTTAAGATCAATTACGCTATTACTATTTGGATGAAGTTTTGAATGAACTATTACTATTTGGATGAAGTTTTGAATGAACTAATAAAAGGTGAAGAATTAATCGATCTTAAGGAATAAATAGCATGGATGCATCATTGTGGCACCAACTAATGTGGTCCATCCTCAAAACAAGGTGAAGAATCAATCCATCTTAAGAAATAAATAGCATGGATGCATCATTGCCGTTGTTGAAAATTAATGGATAAATTAGTTAATAAGGTAAGTGAAATATTATTTAAAATCGGAGGTAAAGAGTTATCTATTTATTTAAAAACTAATTGTTATAAAATATTTTATTCCATTGTTTTAATAATTAATTAATAAGGTAACTAAATATTGTTTACAATCTATTAAAATATTATATATTCCCTAGTAAATACAATATTTTATTTTAAAGTTTTAATAACTAATTATGTAGTGAGAGATAATAGATATTATCAATTTATAAAATATTATTAGGGGCTAACTTATTCCAAATAAATTAAATATACCTATGTTTAATTGTATAGAACTAGAGTTATAGGTTAAGAAATGGTTCTAGAAATAATTTATCATAATATATAAAATGAAAAAGAGGTTACTTATTATTATTTAAATATAAATAGGTTATTAGGCATATACATATATCATTTATATTAACTGAATTAATAATAATATTGCTAAAAATAAATAGTAGAGAAAGAGCCAACTTTTATATATATTTAGAAAAACGAAGGTCAAGAGGGGAACAAAATAAGGGTTACAAAAATATGTATAATATAAAAATGAGGAAACAAAAAAAATGATTACTAAATAAAACAAACATAGATAAAGAAGAAAACAATAGTAAAAATAAAAAACCTAAAAATAAGCTAGAAATAAAAAGAAAAAAGAAGAAGAAAGAGATTCTAGTTTATCTAGGATTTTAAATAATATTTTACTTACCTTATTAATTAATTATTAAAATATTGGATTAAAATATTTTATATTTATTTATTCTTATTTTACAGCTAGTTTTTAACTAAATATATATTATTTTAATAGATAACTCCTTACATCTAAATTTTTAAATAATATTTTACTTACCTTATTAATTAATTTACCAATGACTAATTTTCAACACCTAATTCTAAGCAAAGATGCATCACACTATTTATTCCTTAAGATCTATTGATTCTTCATCTTATCATGAGAATGGACCATATTAATTGATTCGAATATCTGTATGTCTGTGATTAACCCGAAAGATATTTATTTACATTATAGTCTGTATGTCTGTGATTAATCCAAAAGATATTTATTTACATTATAGATCACAAAAATCTTAAATCTAACAATATATTCTTTTTTTGTAAGCTGGGGCAGGACTCTCCGATTTACATGTCCATTAAGTACCCCTCAACGGAGAAGGGTAGCCCAAGATTTGAACCCAAGACTTCCGGTTCGGTGAGACTTCATTTCCACGGACTTCATTTCCACGGCCCTTGCCGCTTGAGCTACCCCATGTGGACAATTTTTTGATTTGGTCGATTCATGATTTGAACCCACGACTTGTCGAGTACAAACACTGCAGCTTACCAACGCGCCAAAGGAGTGACACTTTTAAATCTAACAATATCAATAAACTCTTTGATTTATAATAATAATTATAAATTATCATTATAAATATAATAATTATTACCATATTTATAATATAATAAATAATAATATTTATAATATAATTATAAGAAAAGACAGAGATGCAGTAAAGACAGACCGGAGCGAAGAAAGCCCACACTTCCATTAAAATATATAAGAGCACTTTCATAATGACAATCGTGGGTAAGTGTGTTCAATGCGCGAATGCTCAATAATTATGAAAATTCAATCAAACGAGTTTTTTAACAAATTAGAGGAAAAAGGAAAGGAAATTTAGCTTCTATACATTCAATTTCTTTTATCGATATTATATTTTAATTATTATTATTAAATTATTATTTATGAAAGGATTTATATTATTGTTTAATTTATTAAATTAAATCGGCAAAGTTAAACGATAAGCAGCAATAAAAATTTAAGTGTAAATTAACATTCAAACAATTTAACCGAAAGAAAGTGAATATTCATTTTGTTAAATTAAATTAAATTTTTTAAAAATTACATTAAAATCCGAATATTCATTAAAAAAAGAGTTTGTAAAAAAAGTTGAGTCATTTCCATTCAAATTAAATCGCATAATGTGGATCAAAGATCATGAACAACTCCCTTGTCATGTTTACATTGGGCCCATTTGAAGTATTACTTCAATAACATAAAGTTGTTACTCTTCCCTTTGAATCACTGATCCAAATAACTCTTTTGAAAGTTCACTTGGATAGAAAGGAAATAGGCCATTGGGTTGTTTCTAAGGATCACTCCTTGGGAACTTTCGAAATATTTTCCTAAGGGCAGGAAATAGGTCATTTGGCGATTTTAAAATATTGCTTGTAAGGATATTTGAAAGATCAACCCAATGCAAGGAAATAGGCCATTGGGGCATTTGAAAGATTGTCCGTAAAGCACTTTTGAAAGAGATGTGAGTAAATGGACCATGAGGCTATTTTGAAAAAGCGTCCATGGGGCATTTTCTGAAGGTCTACAAAATGCAAGGAAATAAACCATCAGACCATTTCAAAATATTGGGTATTAGGTTCTTTATAAATATCTTCACGATGAAGGAAATGGAACACCAAGCCATTTTGAAAGATCCCTCGTTAGATTCCTTCAAAAGCTTTCCCTGACACAAGGAAATAGGCCATTTGGATTTTGAAAACTTGGCCCTTTACATTGAGCCTCTTTGAAGATGTGATCAGGCCACTTTGAAAGATGGAACAAGCTATCGAGCTTACTTTGAAAAATTCTATCACTTGATTTCAATGTATCACTCAATTGCATTAAATAAGGTAATAGGATCCTAACAAACAAAGGTTATAGGCTTTATTTAAAGTGAGTTCTTCTAATTTCAACATAAAGGAGCTTATAGAGCTTATTTGAAGAATACCTTGAACAAAAACAAAATCATCTCAAAATCAACTTGAACAAAAACAAAATCATCTCAACACTTGTTTGATGCGAGCATGAACACAGTCCTGTCAGTTATTGCGCTATAATAATCTCAACTGCAATTGCAATTAAAATTATTTTCAGATATCTCATTTTATGATGCACATGCTTATGATGAAAATTCATTATATCATTATTTAACATGAGCCACGTGGTGGCATGTCACTACTTATTTGTATACATGATTCATGTGCATTTAGTTTTTAGTTTATCTAATTATAATGTTATTTGTGAACTATTTCATTTCAATTTCTAATTTCAAAATATTAAAACTTAATTCCTAAGTGTAATTTTGTAGAGTATTCTTAATTAAAGAAAAATATGAGCTTTAGATAACACACACACACACACACACACACACACACATATATATATACTCACTCAATCTACTTTTCTTGGTATAGTTGTTTGTTTGCAAAACTTATTTTTACCTAGTTTTTTGCAAAATGGCATCTGTGTTTGTTTGTTTGTTTTGTTTTGTTTTGTTTTTTTTTTTTTTTTAAATTTGAATAGGCAACAACATTGTTGTTTTCTTGTGTACTAATACTTACAGTTATTAGTTTTTTAGAAAGTTTATTTCTTAAAATAAATTAGTAAACAATTAGAGTTGTTTGACATTTGTTTCACTTTGCATCACATCAGCGAATAAGAATAGACAATAGAAAAGGGGTTTTACTGATTATTAGTGTTCATGAGTTTCACTGTCTATGTGAAAATTTTCAGTCAAGGTTTTGGTATGAGTTCTATTGTAAAAATAATGTACATATGTTTGTAATATTGGGAGTAACAAAAAAAAAGACACCGAGTCCGAGGACGTGGATTATGGAGCTAGGAACGCAAAATTTGTGGTAATGATGATATAGTTTATTGTGCAAATAAGGGACCTGATCTTGATGATATACATTAAACACTAGTAGAAAATGATGAAATTAGTGACTAAGTGACTTAAAATGTTAGTCACCACACTGATTTCAAGTGAATTACTACTAAATTTGAGAAATTTTAAGTGATCCAACTAAAAATGACTAATTTAGTCTAGGGATAAAATATATGACTAGATAATAAGTGGCCCAACTAAAAGTGACTAACTTAAATGACTAATTTAGCCCAAGACTAAAATATATGACCAGATAATAATTGACAAAATATATGAATTAGTTATTTATGTTAGTAATTTTTAATTGTGTCACTTTGGAAATGGAAAATTGCAATTTTGATACTGAAGTGTCACATTTTACTAAATTTTAACACTGCAGATGGATTCAAAGACCTCCTTAGAGGGATCTCTAAATCCATCTGCAGTGTTAAAATTTAGAGACATAGGGGCATCTAAATCCATCTACATCATTAAATTCCGAAGACCCTTTAATTGTCTCTAAATTTTAACATTGTTGATGAATTCAGAGACCATCTTCTCTGAATCAAGTTGCAGTGTTAAAATTTAGAGACCCGGGATGGAGTTATCCATAGGAAATTAATTGTTTTAATATTGAATTTATTGTTTGCACCAATGGTTTGCATGTATAGTCAAATCAAATATTGACATTTATTTATTTGGGTAAATTTTAATTTTGTGTTCGCACCAATGACTTCATTATAATTTTAGTAAAGGTAATTTTCAGATAGTTAAATATTGATATTTATATTTATTTGGTGATAAATTTTCATTTTTAAACTTCAT
The DNA here is from genome assembly GCA_000404065.3 of Pinus taeda. NCBI lineage: Eukaryota > Viridiplantae > Streptophyta > Pinopsida > Pinales > Pinaceae > Pinus > Pinus taeda. Next base: position 111,874 of record APFE030534680.1, on the reverse strand, counting down.
TGCTTCATGTGAGTTCCTTTAAATCTAGAATTAAATCTTCATATTTACATTTAGTAAATAAATTAATCATAACCTTACTTCATGTTAAAATTTAGTTAAAATTTATTTAAATATTAGGTTAAATAATAAATAGATAAACCTAATATATTATATTAACATATAAATATATTTCTATCTCTCTCTCTCTCTCTCACACACACACACATATATAACATATAAATGTATTTATGGATAAAAGTTCATAACTTAATTGTATACTTGTTTTTATTTTTATTTTTTTAATTTAATTGTTTAATTGTGGTTGTGGTCTTTTTTTTTTCAATGTTATTTGGTGACTATCATGCTTGCTATGAATAATCTAATATTATCAAAAACCCAAACCCATTTTATGTGTTCTCTATCATTAATCTTAGGTTCCAGTTTTGATGAAAATGGGAAACCAAGTGGCTGTTTATGAAGTTTATGTCTTCGACACCTCCTTATGAAACCCTCGTGAAAACTTGACTATGAACCTCGTTTCCACGAAAACTGGTCATTCTTACCCCGTGACATCTGGCTATGAACACTGTTTCCATGAAAAACGACTATTCTTACTATGATGAACTCTCCATGAAATCTAGATGTTTTGAACCATCCAAGAAACTGGTTTTTGGAGCCAATTTTTTTCCCTTTGGTGGGAGTGTTTTGGTTATTTTTGAGACAAATTCATATGTGGTTAGGGATTTTTAAGGGTTGGGAAATTCTATATATATTTGTAGCTTCTGAAATGGATAAAATATCATTGGAGAGAACTTGGAGGCTCTTGAAGAGGTGAGCAATAGCTAATTTATAGTTGAAGTGTGCAACTTTAGAGAATTCACAGGTCAGTTGGGTTTGTATATGTCTTATGTCCATGCATTTTTACATATCTAGATTCCTGTTACAATAGTGAAAATATAGATGCAACTTTTGGTATATAGAAATTATGTATATACTTTAAACCTTATTGTAGCGAGAAGGAGCATACACATGTGCTTTAAGCACACCTGTTAGTAATGATGCATCCCATTTGGCTACAATTTCCTTACATTTATTTGAGATATTTATGTACAAGGGTTTGGATTTAGGGGTTTATGTTTCTATTGACAAGATTGAAAAAATTAATTCGAAGGTTTGAAAATGAAGTAGAGAACCATGGCAGGTGTTGCTGATTTTCTTTCCGTTTGTCTATAACGAGTGTGATTACAGTGATTCAAGGGCTAGGAATAGCCACAGGTTTCAAATTTCATCATTTCAGTTTTATTTATTGTCTTTCTCAGGTTTTGAGGTTACAATTGCCAATGAGAGGTCGCGGATTCCGAACTTGCATCGTCGCAATTGTTATCTATATCGATTCCCACTTCAAATACCTTGGAAAAAGATGTTGAATGTGATTGGTAGAGTCATTACTCCTAGTAGCCTGAGCTAGGTAGATGGATACCATTCTTCTTCTCTAAACTTCAATTCTTGTGCCTTTTAGGGGGGTTGTTTGACAACCTCCCTTAAAAATCACGACAGTGTAACTTTTGGAGGCAATTTTGGACCATCCCCCAATGCCCCTCCCCCCCAAAGTCATTAGAATTAAGCTTTTAGAGGTGGTTGTTAAATGACTCCTCCAAATGTTCAATTCTCATGAATTTTGGGGCAGGAGGATCTTTTGGTGTATTGAAGGAGGCAAAGGGACATAAGGGTAGCATGGATGGGTAGAAGTGAGAGGTTCGAGCATGATTTAGTGACAAGTGCATCATGGGGTTATCCTGACAAATGAACGCCACATAAGAGCCAGATACATCACTAGTCCCAAATCATACCAAATTAGAAAATCCACTGGCATAGAGGATCATAATGAAGCAACTGCGAGTGATAGAATAGTCCCTAAAAGGCTTGCCATCCAAAGCAAAGTTAACAGCCTACCCAAAAAGAAGCGTGACTGATGGGATAGAAAGACCTAGCCACCAAGATCAAACCCCTGAATGAACCAATTTAAAACTCTTTGGAAATATATAAAACCCATAAAAATGCCTTTCACCAACACCAACAAGACCTTGGTCGAAATCCGTCCATTATCATTTATTTACATATCATCATCAAAAACTTATTTTATAAAAATAAATAACAAATAGATTTGAACTTTAATTATTTGTTCATTTAATATTTTTAAAATTTATTAAATAGTAAAACATATTATTTATTAAATTGCATATTTATTAATAAATATTAAATTTTATTTAAACTAAATTTGGTGTTGCCCAACTGAAAGCAGGGATTTTCGTGCAACAAGGATTTTCGTAGCCCTGAAGAGGCATATAGTTACCAAGCACTTATTAATAAATGTTAGCCCTGAAGAGAGGCATATAGTTACCAAGTGCTTATTAATAAATATTAAATTTTATTTAAAATAAATTTTGCTGTGCACAGCCGAAAGCAGGGATTTTTGTAACCGTGAATAGAGGCATATAGTTACCAAGCGCGAGCTGGCTTCCCGTCCCTCTGCCAACAAAGGGAAGAGGAGCAAATGAACATATTTTGTGAGGAAGTTAATAAGGGAAGTGGTAGGTTTCTCCCCATATGAGAAGCGGATCACTGAGTTGCTGAAAGTGGGAAGGATATGCATGCTTTGAAAGTGGCGAAGAAGAAGCTGGAAACACATAAGAGGGACAAGAAGAAGAGAGAGGAGATGTCCAATGTCATTAGAAAGATGAGGGTTGTTGGAGCTATTGAGAAGAAGAAATAAACTACTAGCATTGTTGGAAAGATTTTGTGGAGGATAACTTTTTTTTGTTCTTTCCCTAGCTGGAGATAAGTTAAAGAGGAATTTGTATAGGCTGCAATAATTTAATTAGTATCAATGCATTTTGTGCAACTGATGAGGTTGCTATGCATCCTCATACATCCTTTTACATCCTTTTTACATGAAGTGTATGAATAAGGCAACATTAATCTCAAATCTTAACGATAACAATTTGAGCATTTCTCATTGGGGAGCGAGGAGTGAATTCATTCACAAATCATTGTCTGGTATACTGTTAGATTCATTGCAATCACCAAATTCTCAGCTCTTCCTTCTCACTCCTCTGTTGATCTAAAATCTGCAGAACTTCAGCAATTTGCAGAGAAAAAATCAAAGAATTTGGGTGTTTGCATTGAATCCCTGGACTAAATGGTGACCATGTCAACCAATAACATGTAGGCCAAGCTGGTGGGGTTTGATTATTGGCTCATCATTATTTTTTCTAGTAATGAATATAGTATTATCATCCTTGATTGGTTTTATCATCTTTTTGATTTTGAAGGGGAGCTTGTTATGGTTTTATTTGAGAATGAATTAGATGCGGGGTGTCTTTATTTTGGCCCTAAGGATTTTTATGCCCTCTCCAAGTGTTTATTTTCAACTGAGAATGAATCAATAAAGGATCAGAGCAATGAGATGATTATATGGATAATATTAGGTGTATTCAGTGCTTCCTGGTTCATTTTATTGTAGGTGTGGCTTTGTTAAATTCACGATGGGTGGGTCTTGTTAATTTGATAAAATGATCTTGATGTTTATCGTCTAACGAAGCTAGTGGCTTAGATGTAACTTATTTTGTATTAGGCACCAACCGAGAACATCTTTCTTATGATGGCTACATAACGTGCTTCTCAATTTTTGAAAAAACAAACACTTAGCCAAAATCCAAACATAGCCACGACAATATCTAAGAAACCAGACAGATCCTAGAAAATCATTCATAGCTCAAAAGACCCAGAAGAATGAATGGTTCCATCAATCTGTAGCTCATAAAACATAAACCTAGATATACTATCTATCCCCCGCTTGGACAGGCCATCAACCTCCATGTTTGTTCTCTGTACACATGGAGGAAAGATAAATCAGAGAAAGAAGAATGGAGGGCATCAATATTAGCCATCCAGTGATGTAGCAAAGGAACATCTAGAGCGCTTCTCCCCTGCAACTGGTCAATGAAAGTCTTGGCATTTCCAACAATCCTAATGGATTCAATGGCCAGCCAAACAAAACTCTGAAGTAAACCCCACAGTGCCACAATCTTGGTCTTGCAATTAGTGTCATCACCCCCATTCCAATAGAATAAAAAAAACCCTACTGGGACAAAGTTCAATGAGAGCTGCGCAACTACATCGTCCCCCAACAAAAGCCCCATCGAAAAATCCAGTAGGGAAGAGTGTCCCCAGATCCAAAATTCGAACAGTCCTTTGAGGAGACCTAGGAACCCAGGGGCCTATCTTAAGAAAGTAACCAACAATCTAACACTGGCAGAATAGCAGTCAGGGTGTCTGTCCTCAAAGATTGTAGCATTTCTAGACCACCATATCCCCCAAAGAACATACATGGAGAGCACCATGTATGGTCTTAGATTCAAGGACCAAAACATAAGACACTTAATAATGGAAGACCAATTCGAACCAACCCTATGCTTCAGTAATCTTGCAAAATTTTCCCATATGGCCTTGGTAAAGGGACACTCCAAAAATAAGTGAACAATGTCTTCGATGGAAAAATGGAAAAAATGGCATCTACCCAGACCCTGAAGGCCCCTTTTCATCAAATTCTCCCAGGTCAATATGTGGTTTAAAAGGGTCAACAAGGAGAAACATTTGATCTTCAAGGGTGCATCCCATTTCCACATAGGCACGGTCCATTCATCAAAGGAACTAGGGGATGGAGAACCAGAAATGAATGCATAAATTTCTTTGACTTGTATGTTGCCTCAAACATCTCGACCACCCCATGAAAGAAAATCATGCCTACCATTTAATGTTATCCCTACCTCAATAAGTTTGAGTCTATAAGACTTCCATTCAAGATCTAGTTCTGCATTCAGTCCCAAATCCCAAGAATGTGGCCATGTATGTAAGGGGTTGTCCATGGAAGTCCACTCCAAGTGTCTATGCCCTCTCCAAGTGTTTATTTTCAACCGAGAATGAATCAATAAAGGATCAGAGCAACGAGATGGTTATATGGATAATATTAGGTGTATTGAGTGCTTCCTGGTTCATTTTATTGTAGGAGTGGCTTTGTTAAATTCATAGTGGGTGGGTCTTGTTAATTTGACAAAATGATCTTGATGTTTATCGTCTAACGAAGTCGATTCCATAGATGTATCTTATCTTGTATTAGGCACCAATCGAGAACATCTGTCTTAGGATGGCTGCATAAGGTGCTTCTCAATCGTTGAAAAAACAAACACCTAGCCAAAACCCAAATAGAGCCACAACAATATCTTAGAAACCAAACAAATCCTAGAAAATCATTCATAGCTCAAAGGACCCAGAAGAATGAATGGTTCCATCAATCCATAGCTCATAAAACATAAACCTAGAGATAATATCTAGCCCCCACTTGAACAAGCCATCAACCTCCATGTTTTGTTCTCTGTACACATGGAGGAAAGATAAATCAGAGAAAGAAGAATGGATAGCATCAATATTATCCATCCAGTGATGTAACAAAGGAACATCTAGAGCGCTCCTCGCCTACAACCAATCCATGATATTTTTGGCATCACCAACAATCATAATGGATTCAATGGCCAGCCAAACAACACTCTGAAGTAAACCCCACAATGCCACAATCTCGACCCTATAGTTAGTGCCATCACCCCCATTCCAATAGAATCGAAAAACCTTGCTGCGGCAAAGCTCAATGAGAGCTCTACAACCACATCGTCCCCCAATAAAAGCCCCGTCGAAAAATCCAGTAGGGAAGAGTGTCCCCATATCCAAAATTCGAACAGTCCTTTGAGGAGACCTAGGAACCCAAGGGCCTATCTCAAGAAAGTAACCAACAATCTAACACTGGAAGAATAGGATTCAAGTGTCTTTCATCAAAGATTGTAGTATTTCTAGACCGCCATATCCCCCAAAGAACACTCCAAAAAATAAGTAAGAAATGTCTTTGATGGAAAAATGGAAAAGGGACACTCCAAAAATAAGTGAACAATCTCTTCGATGGAAAAATGGAAAAAATGGCATCTACCCGGACCTTGAAGGCCCCTTTTCACCAAATTCTCCTAGGTCAAGATGTGGTTTAAAAGGGTTAACCAGGAGAAACATTTGATCTTCAAGGGTGCATCCCATTTCCACATAGGCATGATCGATTCATCAAAGGAACTAGGGGATGGAGAACCAGAAATGAATGCATAAATTTCTTTGACTTCTATGTTGCCTCTAGCAGCTCAACCACCCCATGAAAGAAAATCGTGCCTATAATTTAATGTTATCCCTGCCTCAATAAGATTGAGTCTATAAGACTCCCATTAAAGATCCAGTTTTGCATTCAGTCCCAACTCCCAAGAATGTGGCCATGTATGTAAGGGGTAGTCCATGGAATTCCGGTTCATTAAGTCAGAAAGAAGTCTAAACCCCAATTGGCGCAATGCCAAGACAATTTGTGGTGATAATGAATGACCCCTATTCATCCCCTTCATCGCATCCAACCCAATATGTATCTTAGCCCCATTTCCAGCCCACCATTTCAGATTTTCACAAAGCCAAATCTTGGCAGCCATCAAGATGCCCCATATAACAAATTTTTTACATTTAGAGGGAGCTCTCGCTACAACCCACTCTTCCATACTTTGTTGATGAAGATATTTCCTTAATATTATATCTCTCGATCAGCCCTGAGCATTAAAATCCCCCCACATATTACAATAGAGGAGGGATAGATTAAACTGCTTTGTGTCCCTTAATCCACAGCCACCCAAATCTTGAGGGAAAGAAATCATTCCAAGCTTGATGAGGTGGTATTTTTTCCTTGGGCTAGATCTCGCCCACAAGAACTTGGCAATGATAAGGTTGATTTTGTGAATGACCACTGATGGGAGAATAAATAAGTGCATCCAATACACATAAATTCCTTGAAGCACCGATTTTAGCAAAATCACCCTGCCCCTGAGGGTTAGCCATCGGTGTTCCCAAATAGAAAGCTGTTTTTGGACTTTTTTGATTAGTCATTCCCAGTCCAGCAGTCTATAAAAACTAGGTTTGAGAAAGAATACGAAGTATTTGAAACTTGAAGACAAAGGGATTGACTTAATCCCAAATAGAGATTCTATTTGTTTGACAGTTGATACATCCATCTCATCCAATATCAACTTAGATTTTTCCTTATTGATAATGAGACCTGAGGCTCTACCAAATTTAGAAAGAATCCAATATATAATTTCCCATTTTGAAAAATTGGCCACACGAAAAAAAGGACATCGTCTATGAAGAAAAGATGAGTTGAGGTGGCTGTGGAAGAGACCCTACAACCACTAATATCCCTAGTTTAATTTTCTATCCTCAAGCTTTGACTGAGCGAATCCATGACTAAAATAAAAAGGAGTGGGGAGAGAGCACATCCTTGGCTCAGGCCTTTGGAAATTTTTAAGAAATCAAAGGGGTACCCATTAACTAGGACAACCATAGATGCTGAAGTCACACATGCCATTATCCATCTAAACTGATGATGTGGAAATCCGATATTGTGAAGGATCAGACGAAGAAAATCCCAGTCTACTTGATCATATGTCCTCATTAGATCTATTTTCATGAGGTAAGTTTTCTATTTGTTTTATTTGATTGAATGTATGCTTTCTAATTTGATTGCAACTCCATCCTGTATTCTCTTGTGAAGAAGAAAGCCAAATTTCTCTTGGCATATATGAAGAGCAAGAATCTTTTTAACTCTGTTAGCTACAATTTTAGAAATCAATTTATAAACAGACACACCATGAGATATTAATGACAGAAGCAGAAACAGTGAGCATAGAGATTTCTACAGGAAGTAAGGAAAAAGAACAACAGAAGAGAAAACACCTAAAATCTTAGCAAGGGAGGCAGCAGCTGTGCTTGCTGCATTAAAGAACACCTACAAAACAAAAAGAAAAATAAAAAGGCAGGCATCCATGTATTTTAAGGCCAAGAAAAGCACAATAATTCAAACAAGCAAAATAGGAGGAGCAGTGGAAGGACATTGACGAGAAGGTATAATTTTATGGCACACATGAGCAGACCACATCAGAAGCTTGGGATGATAGGGAGGCCACCAGGGCCATCAAAGATGAAGAGATAGATTAGTTGCTTAGAGGATGAGAAACACTTTCAGTAGGGGGGTGATGATGAGCCCCAAAAACGGGTAATTATATGGGCTCATTCAACCTTCTAATTCGAATTAATCCACCATTCTCATTAGTTTATTGCATGTTTTTTATTATATCTATGCTAATAGAGTGAATTGGATTAGTTATTATGCCAACAATTCTAATGGGTGCTTTGTGCAGTTTTTTGGTCAATTTTGAGACAAAATCAAAGGTTTTAATGAGCACTTGGCAGCCAAATTCGTGGAAGAACAAGGGAGAGGATTTGTAGGAAGGTGTCCCCTTCATTTATGAGCCCTTACCTCGAATTCTCCACCAGCAGCTCGGAGTTCAAGGGCCACCACATCGATTATCACAAGGGCAGCCGAGCAAGGGCTAGTAAAGTTGCTGTTAACTGCAAGTTTTGGCAGCCGAGTCGCTAAAGTTTAGGAGGACTGTTGGGGTCCTCAATTTGTATAGATAAGAAGGCTCAGGGCCTCATTTGGAGTTAGCTAGTTAGTCATTTTTTAATTCGATTTTAGTCAGTTTGTAGGCAGATGTTATTCAGTAGGTTAGCTCTGCATTTCAGCAAATTTTCAAGCTTTTCTTGTTGACAGTTTTTGGGATGTAACTATTTTTTTGATCAATAAAGATGAATCCAGCTTTGCACCAGCTCTAATCTTTCTTAGGAGGTTGTATCTCTTGGGTTTGGGCCCATCCCAAGTGCCAAGTACCTCCTTTGTGTACTTTTATGTGTCTTTGCTGCATTCTTAGAATAAAATCTGTTATTTACGTTAAAATCTTGTTTTGTTACTTAGGTTTCTTTTGACGATTAAAATAGCTTTTCATGTTTCAAGTGATTTAATAGATTGGTAACAGAAAATATCTTCGAAAAATGCCATCAAGCAACCCTTGATCTCACCTCTCCCTCCTTGGGACCATAAGCTGAGACCAAGGTGTCCTCGCTGCCATAAAAACATTGTTCTTGCTTCTTGATGCAATTTCTAGTGTTAGATTCTTAGTTGCAAAAGTTAGTACCAGTTGTGATTACATGCTTAGATCCATTCTTGCTTGGTCCATAGTTGTTTTACATGATTTTCTACCAATAAACTTCTGTTCATCATGCTTATGGTTTCTAGGTCAAAGTAGGTCAAAATAGCTAGATCTTTGGTTTTTCTAGTCTTTCTTCGATCAGTTTTGAGAAATAGTGTGGAGAGCATCTGTAATACCTCCCTGTCTATCTTTCCTTCCTCATACAACCTGCTTCACCCCCTAACTCAGATCCTTCACTTCATTTGCCACATTTTCCCACTTTGCCATAATTTCTACATTCTTGTGCATCATTGCTCCCTCCATCCTCGAACAAATCCAATCGCTCCTTAGTCTCATTCAGCAGGTCCTAGAACCCTTAACATCCTTATCCAACCTCCATTTCCACTTTCCCACCGTTTTTCCACCATCAGCGCTTCAAAATTCCCTTTCGGAACATCCTGTAGAAGCTACAGTACATCCTGTAGAACCCCTGCAGACTTCCTGTAGAAACTCACGAAAGCGGTTTCTTGAGATTCGATTACTGTGAAACTCTCTTGATGGGTGCTAGAGACCCCTTAGGCCCTCTTCTCACCTTCCCAACCTCCTGCAAGCGTCCACTTCATTTCCTTTTTCCAATCAACCTCTGCACAGTCAAAAATAGTTAAAGCACATGCATAATAATTCTGAAAGATTACTCAAAAATGCAAAAAGTTGTTTTTTTCCATATTTTCCTTCAGAAGTATATTAGTCACATGCATTTTACCTTTCCAAGAGTCAATGGCATCCATTTCCACAGCTTTCATCTCTTTTCTTGCACCAGTACGGTTAGTCGGTAAAACTAGGGTTTGCAATTCCTTTCAGTTTTCATCTTCCTTCTGCAAGTAGATTAGCCTCTTTTGAGTTAGCTTTCGTCCATCACAGTTAAAAGCTTCTTCTAAGAACTCATATAAGTTGGCTTAAGCTCCTAGCGAACTTGTGCCAGCTGATCAAGTGACAGCGGCAGCAAGAGCTAGTACTTGTGTATATAGCACCGTCGCTTCCAAGTTTGTTACGAACTATCGGGTTGATAAAAGCAAAGAAGGGAGCTCTAGGAGTTGTAGCATTATTGCTGCAATATTGGAGCCCACCATCTTTTTGGCGCCGTTGTCAGGGAAGCATCAGAGTATTGGTGATTGCTGCTTTTCTTCTATTTTCTACTACAACCTTCTGCTAAGTAGTTTATTTCAGCAAGCGTAGAGTAGATTGTTTCATTTCCCTTCTGCAATTTCATTTCTGCAAAAGTAGATTAGACATTTCCTGCTTTCATAGATTAGCATTTCAATTCCACAATTTCAATTCTGCAAGCGTAACCTAGCATTTCATTCCTGCAATTTCATTTTAGCAAAATAGATTAGTCCTTTCCTGCTTTCATTTCAATTCCGCGTTTTCATTTCAGCAAGATAGATTTGAGTTAGTTGCAGTTCAATCTATTTTAGTTTTGCAGGTACAAGCAGAAAGCAAAAATAAAAATCAACCAAAAATATTTTCTTTCCTACCTTGTAGGAGTAGAGATAAGTCAAAAAAATGTTTGCACAACAACCCCCACTACTTCACACAACCAACCTTCTCTCTTCTTCGATGGCTGTGAGTAAGAAGAACCCCTAGGTGGACATCGAGATATATTTGAAGAACCTCTAGGGGAGAAGAAGAAGAAAACATTCCTCTGGAGCAAATGGCTACAAATAGAAATGTTGGGAGCAGTAACTTGTCCAAAAACAAATTTGCAAATCAGATGGAAAATTTCAAGAGTGAGATGAGGTAGTTTCTTGCCATGCAACTAGATACCTTGCGAATCCAAAAGAAGCAAGAAGAAGCCAAGAGGGCTTTGGCCATCTTTTGTCCCAGGTGCACTAGAAAGCATCTTAGGAACAAATGTCCATTGCACTCCATAGAACTGTGTTTTGTCTGTGAAAAAGACCATCCTACGAATCAGTGTTCTTCCTTGCTTGGAATTAAAGCTGCATATCAGAGGGCCAAAGAAGCCACTGAACCACTCTATTATATGAACCAAAGGAGGCCACATGGACCCAGATCTTACCAGCAGGAACTGCAAGGGACATCCGAGACCTATTACGACCCCTATCAAGCCACTTCCATACCTTCTTGGGGTCCCCCTGCTCATTCTTCTTGGTCCACACCCCCTCCTTGGTCGTATCCATCTCAATATCATGCTCAACCAGCTACTCATTCGTTTCACTCTTATGATCAGCCACAACCTCAGTGGAATGCACCTCATCAGGGGTGGAGCCCCAGTACAACTCTCCTTCCACTCTTTTGCCTCTACCACCTGTCCAACCACAACCCCATCCACATCCATCTCAAATATAAACCCCCACTCAACTCCCTCTACCACCATTTCCAAACCTGCGCATTGGAGTAGCTCAACCCAATTGCAAAGCTGAGGTACAACATTTCTAAACAACTCCTTTTGAGCTCAATGATATTCACCATAGCTCAGGAAGAATATTGCAAGAAAGAGATTATATTAACAGCATTGAAGGACCACATCCAGCAAAAGAAGATCCAAAAGATGAGATCAAAGAACCATGGGCTGCACTTGATGAAGAGAAGACATTAGAATCAGAGATCGAGAGAGCTCCCTCATGGTTACCATCAAATCCTCCATGCAGTCAAGAGAATGATCAGCAAAAAGAGGAAGATGTGAAGGTTATGAACGAAGGTGACATGAAGAATGATCCAGATCAGCAAGAGGACCAAGGATATCAGAGCTATATTGAGATATGGTTTCAGACGGTCACTAAGTTGCAGCAGTACTCCCTTCCTCAGCTATGTTTCATCCCTTCAAAGTCAAATCATTTGGTCTCTGAAGTCCAGATACCTGTCAAAGCATGCATTTCAAGCCTCCACATCATTCTATATCTAATCTCGATGTGCACATGGCTCCATTGGAAGTATTCTTATACTTGAAAATGATTTTGTTTTTCAAGTAGGGTAAAAAAAAAAAAAATGAAAATAAGAGGAAAATAAAAATCTAAGGTGAAAACCTCCTCGGAGGCGCCTTAGATTGGCTCATTGGTTGAAAAACGCCACGAGGCGGTCAATGGGTTGGAAAGAAGAGAAAAGGAAAAAATAATAAGATCCCTGGGTGAAAATCTCCATTGGAGGCGCCTAGGGCAGGGAATTATGGTGAAAACCTCCCTTGGAGGCGCCTAGGGCAGGCAATTACGGTGAAAACCTCCATGAGGCGCCCTAGTTCTTTTCAAAAAAATAAGAGAGAAAAAGAAAGAAGAAAAGAGAAAAATAAAAATAAATCTAATTTCCATTGAATAATTGCAGGTTGCAGCAAGGACATTGCAGGTTAGGAGGATTGCTCAAAACAAAGACAGAGGAAGTTTTGTGCCTTTTACAGGAAGTTCTGTGTCTTCTACAGGAAGTTCTGTGTCTTCTACAGGAAGCCTCCAAACAAGCCAAAATTGATCTCCAAAGAGGACCCAAAGGCTGGGAATATGTCCATGAGGCCTGCAAACATCCATGTTTCCATCCCTCCCCCTTCTCCATTATTTTTTCCATCTCATTGTGCTTCTTTCCTAAAAACTGTGTGTTCTATAGGAAGTTCCTATAGAAATTACAGAAAGTTAGAAATGGATTTTAAAAAGCAGTTTGATGAACATGATAGCTTCACAAAGGGTTCATAAATCCTCCTGTAATCTTCAAACTCCTCATCTATCATTTCCATGCCTGCATCACAGCACAAGCTCATTTTTTCTTACTATGCAAAAATCTGCAAAATGCTTTGAAACAAAAATACATAGTGCTGGAATTTGTTTTTCCCCTCGCGTGAAAACCATGCATCCATTTACAAAACCGTTTTACGGGGAGTTGTATAGGGATGATGGCAACATGCTCGAGCAATTTTAGCCAATTCCAGTGCATGGTTTCCAAGAAATCAGCCTCCATCACCTTCAGCCATTTTTGCATTTTCTCCATATCCATGCATCCATTTAAAAACCCGTTTCATGGGGAGATGCATATAGGTGATAGTAACCTACCCAAGAAGTTTCAGCTAATTTCGATGCACGGTTTCCGAGCAATTGACCTCTGTAATCTTCAGCCATTTTTCGTTTTTCTCAAAATCTGTACAACCATTGACCACAATTTTGTTATGGGAGGTGCATAATGATGATAGAAGCATGCTCAAAAAGTTTCAGGTCAATCCGACCTATCGTTTGGGAGCTATGGAGAAAACAAGTAGATGTCTTGTAAAAATTCAGCATTAGCAGCATGAGGGTGCAAATTTGAATGTTGAAGCAGGCTCCTGCAACGTAGATCCAGCCAGAGGATACCTGCACCAGAAAAATAGCCATGAATCAGCAACCAAGCCAGCATGCAACCACAGAAACAAAGGCATGCAGCAGAAGGAAACGCCACAACACCTCACAGCAAATGCATTCAACTTCCAAGTACATAACTAAACCTGTTCCTCTATTGCATGAATGTAATTTAAGAACAGCATGAACGAATGAAATGGTGGGATTAAGCCAAAAAGCTAGCCAGTTCAATTGTGCTCATCTGGAAGTCACCCAGCACACGTGTATAGTCATTCACGTGAAATTTAAAAAAAAAAAGGGTGGTGGCAAATGTTGAACTCCAGCGCAGCTGATGGTAAGGGATCACAGGTAGAAAACATACAGTCCCATGATGACACTGCAGTAGGGACCAACGGTCCGAATAATGACGACGCACTTTTCTGCCACCTCATCTTCTCACACGAATCACGCAGCAGTTAAACGATGCTCGACTGAAACTCTCACCACTCTTTGTTCACTGCATCTTCACGACATTCACAACTGAAGCACGCATCCACCACTTCTAGATAACCTAACTAGTGGTCCTCTACAAGATTCCTTCCTGATTTTTCGGGATTTTTGTCCTTTTTAAAAAAAATCTCCCGCCTATCGGGCTCTACAGAAAGCGCTGTTTCGTTCTACAGGAAACGAGAGCCTTCTACAGGAAGGCTTCTACAGCAAAGACAGAAAAAAGCCGTGCAGAAAGAAAACCTGGGATTTTCAGTGAATTTCAGGCTCAAAGCGAGGTAGGGTCAAGAACACTTCTTTGTGCAAGGTGGTGAGTTAGACATGGCATCAGATTGGAAAATCAGTGAAAAATCTGCATGTGTATTGGAAGTAAAATGTTTGCCTGTGTATTGCACTAAGTGTCCCAGTTTTTCTGCATCAACATTCTCCTCCACGTTTCCTTTTTAAAAATTCTCCATAGGGAATATATATGTAGCTGTGGAGGCCAACCTGTGTGTGTAAAAAATTTTGAATTTGCATATCTGTCTGTGTGCTGAGAAGAAAACTTGATCTCTGTGCTCTACATGTAAAAACAAAATTCTTCCTTTCATAAACAGACAGACCAATTCTAGGTGACAGCAGTTTTAACACAAGGGAATTACTACCATTTGATGTTGTAAGGAGCACATGAAAAATTCCTTCTTGGGTTCAGAAAAAAACCGAATTCAGCTATCCTATGTTTCAGTGATTGACTGTGTTTTTTTCCCACCTGAGCATTTTCTTTTCTGGTTAAAACACAAACTCAACACCATGCAAACTGAAAAAATTGAGAAGAACATTGATGAGGGGGCACAAGACATTCAAGCAGAGGACAAAACAGAGGAAGAACGAAAGGAAAAAGAGGAATTTGACCGAACTGTTGAGTCTAAAACAGAGAAAGAAAAAACTGCAGAAACAACAAAAGAAAAAAAGGACAAAGGTTGGCAAGAAAAAGGCCAAGAAAGCCCAAAAGAAGGTTGCAACAGTCAAGACAGGCACCCAACAAGAGAAAGAACAGACACACCATGAGATATCAGTGATAGAAGCAGAAACAGTGGGCATAGAGATTTCTATAGGAAGCAAGGAAAAAGAACAGCAAAAGAGAAATCACCTGAAATCTTAGCAAGGGAGGCAGCAGCTATGCTTGCTGCATTAAAGCACACCTACAAAACAAAAAGAAAAACAAAAAAGCAGGCATCCATGTATTTTAAGGCCAAGAAAAGCACAAGAATTCAAACAAGCAAAATAGGAGGAGCAGTGGAAAGGCATGGACGAGAAGGTAGAATTTTATGGAAAACATGAGCAGACCACATCAGAAGCTTGGGATGATAGGGAGGCCACCAGGGCCATCAAAGATGAAGAGATAGATTAGTTGCTCAAAGGATGAGAAACACTTTCAGTAGGGGGTGATGATGAGCCCCAAAAATGGGTAATTATATGGGCTCATTCAGCCTCCTAATTCGAATTAATCCACCATTCTCATTAGTTTATTGCATGTTTTTTAATTATATTTATGCTAATAGAGTGAATTGTGTTAGTCATTATGCCAACAAGTCTAATGGGTGCTTTGTGCAGTTTTTTGGTCAATTTTGAGACAAAATCAAAGGTTTTAATGAGCACTTGGCAGCCAAATTCGTGGAAGAACAAGGGAGAGGATTTGTAGGAAGGTGTCCCCTTCATTTATGAGCCCTTACCTCGAATTCTCCACCAGCAGCTCAGATTTCAAGGGCCACCACATCGATTATCACAAGAGAAATCGAGCAAGGGCTAGTAAAGTTGTTGTTAACTACAAGTTTTGGCAGTTGAATCCCTAAAGTTTAGGAGGACTGTTGGGGTCCTCAATTTGTATAAATAAGAAGGCTTATGGCCTCATTTGGAGTTAGCTAGTTAGTCATTTTTTAGATTGATTTTAGTCAATTTGTAGGCAGTTGTTAGTCAGTAGGTTAGCTCTGCATTTTAGCACATTTTCAAGCTTTTCTTGTAGACAGTTTTTGGAATGTAACTATTTTTTTGATCAATAAAGATGAATCCAGCTTTGCACCAGCTCTAATCTTTCTTAGGAAGCTGTAACTCTTGGGGTTGGGCCCATCCCAAGTGCCCAGTACCTCCTTTGTGTACTTTTATGTGTCTTTGTTGCATTCTTAGAATAAAATCTGTTATTTAGGTTAAAATCTTGTTTTATTACTTAGGTTGCTTTTGATGATTAAAATAGCTTTTCATGTTTCAAGTGATTTAACAAGTTGGTAACAGAAAATATCTTCGAAAAATGCCATCAAGCAACCCTTGATCTCACCTCTCCCTCCTTGGGACCATGAACTGAGACCAAGGTGTCCTTGCTGCCATAAAAACATTGTTCTTGCTTCTTCATGCAATTTCTAGTGTTAGATTCTTAGTTGTAAAAGTTAGTACCAGTTGTGATTACATGCTTAGATCCATTCTTGCTTGGTCCATAGTTGTTTTACATGATTTTCTGCCAATAAACTTATGTTCATCATGCTTATGGTTTATAGGTCAAAGTAGGTCAAAATAGCTAGATCTTTGGTTTTTCTAGTCTTTCTTCAATCAGTTTTCAGAAATAGTGTGAAGAGCATCTGTAATACCTCCCTGTCTATCTTTCCTTCCTCATACAACCTGCTCCACCCCCTAACTCAGATCCTTCTCTTCATTTGCCACATTTTCCCACTTTGCCCTAATTTCTACATTTGTGTGCATCATTGCTCCCTCCATCCTCGAATAAATCCAATCGCTCTTTAGCGTCATTCACCAGGTCCTATACCCCTTAACATCCTTATCCAACCTCCATTTCCACTTTCCCACCTTTTGTCCACAATCAACCCTTCAAAATTCTCTTTTGAAACATCCTATAGAAACATTCTGTAAAAGTTACAGTACATCCTGTAGAACCCCTGCAGACTTCCTGTAGAAACTCATGAAAGTGGTTTCTTGAGATCCGATCATTGTGAAACTCTCTGGATGGGTGCTAGGGACCCCTCAGGCCCTCTTCTCACCTTCCCAAACTCCTGCAAGTGTCCACTTCATTTCCTTTCGCCAATCAACCTCTGCACAGTAAAAAATAGTTAAAGCACATGCATAATAATTCTAAAAGATTACTCAAAAATGCAAAAAGATGTTTTTTTCCATATTTTCCTTTAGAAGTAGATTAGTCACATGCATTTTACCTTTCCAAGAGTCAATGGCATCCATTTCCACAGCTTTAATCTCTTTTCTTGCACCAGTACGGTTAGTCGGTAAAACTAGGGTTTGCTAGGGTTTGCATTTCCTTTCAGCTTTCATCTTCGTTGAGCAAGTAGATTAGCCTCTTTTGAGTTAGCTTTCGTCCATCACAGTTAAAAGCTTCTTCTAAGAACTCATAGAAGTTGGGTTAAGCTCCTAACGAACTTGTGCCAGCTGATCAAGTGAC
The DNA here is from genome assembly GCA_000404065.3 of Pinus taeda. Lineage (NCBI taxonomy): Eukaryota > Viridiplantae > Streptophyta > Pinopsida > Pinales > Pinaceae > Pinus > Pinus taeda. The sequence goes on along the minus strand of APFE030534680.1, from coordinate 94,487 downwards.
AACGACAGAAAGAGCTAGTACTTGTGCATATAGCACCGTCACTTCCAAGTTTGTTACGAACTACCGGGTTGACAAAAGTAAAGAAGGGAGCCCCAGGAGTTGTAGCAGTATTGCTGCAATACTGGAGCCCACCATCTTTTTGGCGCCGTTGCCAGGGAAGCGTCAGAGTATTGGTGATTGCTGCTTTTCTTCTATTTTCTTCTACAACCTTCTGCTAAGTAGTTTATTGCGACAAGCGTAGAGTAGATTGTTTCATTTCCCTTCTGCAATTTCATTTCCGCAAAAGTAGATTAGACATTTCCTGTTTTCATAGATTAGCATTTCAATTCCAGAATTTCAATTCTGCAAGCGTAGCCTAGCATTTCATTCCTGCAATTTCATTTCTGCAAAATAGATTAGTCCTTTCCTGCTTTCATTTCAATTCCACATTTTCATTTCAGCAAGATAGATTTTAGTTAGTTGCAAGTCAATCTATTTCAGTTTTGCGGGTACAAGTAGAAAGAAAAAACAAAAATCAACCAAAAAGATTTGCTTTCCTGCCTTGTAAGAGTAGAGATAAGTCAGAAAAATGTTTGCACAACACCCCCCACTGCTTCACACAGCCAACCTTTTCTCTTCTTCAATGGTTGTGAGTAAGAAGAATCCCTAGGTGGACATCAAGACATATTTAAAGAACCTCTAGGGGAGAAGAAGAAGAAAACATTCCTCTGGAGCAAATGGGTACATATAGAAATGTTGGGAGTAGTACCTTGTCCAAAAACGAATTTTCAAATCAGATGGAAGATTTCTAGAGCGAGATGAGGCAGTTTCTTGCCATGTAACTAGATACCTTGCGAATCCAAAAGAAGCAAGAAGAAGCTAAGAGGGCTTTGGCCATCTTTTGTCCTAGGTGCACTAGAAAGAATCCTGGGAACGAATGTCCATTGCACTCCATAGAAGTGTGTTTTGTCTGTGAAAAAGACCATCCTACGAATCAGTGCCCTTCCTTGCCCGGAATTAAAGATGCATATCAGAGGGCCAAAAGAGCCACTGAACCACTCTATTATATGAACCAAAGGAGGCCACATGGACCCAGATCTTACCAGCAGGAACTGCAAGGGACATCCAAGACCTATTACAACCCCTATCAAGCCACTTCCATGCCTTCTTGGGGTCCCCCTACTCATTCTTCTTGGTCCACACCCCCTCCTTGGTCGTATCCATCTCAATATCATGCTCAACCAACTACTCATTCGTTTCACTCTTATGCTCAGCCACAGCCTCAGTGGAATGCACCTCATCAGGGGTGGAGGCCCGAGTACAACTCTCCTTCCACTCCTTTGCCTCCACCACCTACCCAACCATAACCCCATCCACATCCATCTCAAATATACACCCCCACTCAACTCCCTGTACCACCATTTCCAAACCTGCCCATTGGAGTAGCTCAACTCAATTGCAAAGCTGGGGTACAACATTTCCAAACAACTCCTTTTGAGCTCAATGATATTCACCATAGCTCAGGAAGAATATTGCAAGAAAGAGATTATATTGACAGCATTGAAGGACCACATTCAACAAAAGAAGATCCAAAAGAGGAGATCAAAGAACCACGGGCTGCACTTGATGAAGAGAAGACATTAGAATCAGAGATCGAGAGATCTCCCTTATGGTTACCATCAAATCCTCCATGCAACCAAGAGAAAGATCAACAAAAAGAGGAAGATGTGAAGGTCATGAATGAAGGTGACATGAAGAATAATCCAGATCAGCAAAAGGACCAAGGATATCAGAGCTATATTGAGATATAGTTCTAGACGGTCACTAAGTTGCAGTAGTACTCCATTCCTCAGCTATGTTTGATCCCTTCAAAGTCAAATCATTTGGTCTCTGAAGTCCAGATACCTTTCAAAGCATGCATTTCAAGCCTCCACATCATTCTATCTCTAATCTCGATGTGAACATGGCTCCATTGGAAGTATTATTATACTTGAAAATGATTTTGTTTTTCAAGTAGGGTAGAAAAAAAAATGAAAATAAGAGGAAAATAAAAATCTAAGGTGAAAACTTTCTCGGAGGCAACTTAGATTGGCTCATTGGTTGAAAACATCCACAAAGTGGTAAATGGGTTGGAAAGAAGAGAAAAGGAAAAAAAAATAAGATCCTTGGGTGAAAACCTCCTTTAGAGGCGCCTAGAGCAGGAAATTACGGTGAAAACCTCCATGAGGCGCCCTAGTTCTTTTCAAAAAAAAAGAGAGAAAAAGAAAGAAGAAAAGAGAAAAAGAAAAATAAACCTAATTTCTATTGAATAATTGCAGGTTGCAGCAAGGACATTGTAGGTTAGGAGGATCGCTCAAAACAAAGGCAGAGGAAGTTTTGTGCCTTTTACGGGAAGTTCTATGTCTTCTATAGGAAGCCTGCAAACAAGCCAAAATTGATCTCCGAAGAGAACCCAAAGGCTAGGAATATGTCCATGAGGCCTGCAAACATCTATGTTTCCATCCCTCCCCCTTCTCCATTATTTTTTCCATCTCATTGTGCTTCTTTCCTAAAAACTGTGTGTTCTACAGGAAGTTCTTGTAGAAATTACAGAAAGCTAGAGATGGATTCTAAAACCAGTTTGACAAACATGATAGCTTCACAAAGGGTTCATAAATCCTCTTGTAATCTTCAAACTCCTCTTCCATCATTTCCATGCCTGCATCACAGCCCAAGCTCATTTTTTCTTACTATGCAAAAAACTGCAAAATGCTTTGAAACAAAAATACATAGTGCTGGAATTTATTTTTCCCTCACATGAAAACCGTGCATCCATTTACAAAACCGTTTTACGGGGAGTTGTATAGGGATGATGGCAACATGCGCGAGCAATTTCAGCCAATTCTAGTGCACGATTTCCAAGAAATCAGCCTCCATCACCTTCAGCGATTTTTGCATTTTCTCCATGTCCATGCATCCATTTCAAAACCTGTTTCATGGGGAGATGCATATAGGTGATAGTAACCTACCCAAGCAGTTTCAGCTAATTTCAATGCACGGTTTCCGAGAAATCGACCTCTGTAATCTTTAGCCATTTTCCATTTTTCTCAAAATCTGTACAGCCATTGACCACAATTTTGCTATGGGAGGTGCATAACGATGATAGAAGCATGCTTAGAAAGTTTCAGGTCAATCCGACCTATCGTTTAGGAGCTATGGAGAAAACAAGTAGCTGTCTTGTAAAAATTTAGCATCAACAGCATGAGGGTGCAAATTTGAATGTTGAAGTAGGCTCTTGCAGCGTAGATCCAGCCAGAGGATACCTGCACCAAAAAAATAGGCATGAATCAGCAACCAAGCTAGCATGCAACCACAGAAACAAAAGGCATTTAGCAGAAGGAAAGGCCACAACACCTCATAGCAAATGCATTCGACTTCCAGGTACGTAACTAAACATGTTCCTCTATTGCATGAATGTAATTTAAGAACTGCATAAACGAATGAAACAGTGGGACTAAGCCAGAAAGCTGGCCAGTTTGATTGTGCTCATCTGGAGGTCACCCAACACACGTGTATAGTCATTCACGTGAAATTTAAAAAAAAAATGTGGTGGCAGATGTTGAACTCCAGCGCAGTTGATGGTAAGGGATCACAGGCAGAAAACATCCAATCCCATGATGACACAGCAGTAGGGACCAATGGTCTGAATAATGACAACGCACATTTCTGCCACCTCATCTTCTCACACGAATCACGCTACAGTTAAACGATGCTCGGCTGAAACTCTCACCACTCTTTGTTCACTGCATCTTCACGACATTCACAACTAAAGCACGCGTCCACCACTTCCAGATCAGCTAACCAGTGGTCCTCTGCAAGATTCCTGCCTGATTTTTCGGGATTTCTGCCATTTTAAAAAAAAATCTCCCGCCTATCGGGCTCTACAAGAAGCGCAGTTTCGTTTTACAGGAAAGGAGAGCCTTCTATAGGAAGGCTTCTACAGGAAAGAGAGAAAACAACCGTGCAGAAAGAAAACCCAGGATTTTCAGCGAATTTCAAGCTCAAAACGAGGTAGAATCAGGAACACTTCTTTTTGCATGATTTGTTTGTGCAAGGTGTTGAATCAGACATGGCATTAGATTGGAAAATCAATGAAAAATCTGCCTTTGTATTGGAAGTAAAATGTTTGCCTGTGTATTGCACTAAGTGTCCCAGTTTTTCTACATCAACATTCTCCTCCACATTTCCTTTTTAAAAATTCTCCATAGGGAAGATATATGTAGCTGTGGAGGCCAACCGGTGTGTGTAAAAAAATTTGAATTTGCATATCTTTCTGTGCTGAGAAGAAAACTTGATCTTTTGGCTCTCCCTGTGAAAACAAAATTCTTCCTTTCATAAACAGACAGACCAATTCTAGGTGACAGTAGTTTTAACACAAGGGAATTACTACCATTTGATGTTGTAAGGAGCACATGAAAAATTCCTTCTTGGGTTCAGAAAAAAACCGAATTCAACTATCCTCTGTTTCAGTGATTGACTGTGTTTTTTTCTCACCTGAGCATTTTTTTTTCTGGTTAAAACACAAACTCAACACCATGCAAACTGAAAAAATTGACAAGAACATTGATGAGGGGGCACAAGAAATTCAAGAAGAGGACAAAGCAGAGGAAGAACGGAAGGAAAAAGAGGAATTTGACCGGACTGTTGAGCCTAAAACAGAGAAAGAAAAAACTGCAGAAACAACAAAAGAAAAAAGGACAAAGGTTGGCAAGAAAAATGCCAAGAAAGCCCAAAAGAAGGCTGCAACAGTCAAGGAAGGCACCCAACAAGAGAAAGAATAGACACACCATGAGATATCAGTGACAGAAGCAGAAACAGTGGGCATAGAGATTTCTACAGGAAGCAAGGAAAAAGAACAGCAAAAGAGAAATCACCTGAAATCTTAGCAAGGGAGGCAATAGCTGTGCTTGCTGCATTAAAGCACACCTACAAAAGAAAAAGAAAAAGAAAAAGGCAGGCATCCATGTATTTTAAGGCCAGGAAAAGCACAAGAATTCAAACAAGCAAAATAGGAGGAGTAGTGGAAGGACATGGATGAGAAGATAGAATTTTATGGCAAACATGAGCAGACCACATCAAAAGCTTGGGATGATAGAGAGGCCACCAGGGCCATCAAAGATGAAGAGATAGATTAGTTGCTCAGAGGATGAGCAACGCTTTCAGTAGGGGGTGATGATGAGCCCCAAAAATGGGTAATTATATGGGCTCATTCAACGTCCTAATTCGACTTAATCCACCATTCTCATTAGTTTATTGCAAGTTTTTTATTATATTTATGCTAATAGAGTGAATTTGGTTAATCATTATGCCAACAAGTCTAATGGGTGCTTTGTGCAGTTTTTTGGTCAATTTTGAGACAAAATCAAAGGTTTTAATGAGAACTTGGCAGCTAAATTCGTGGAAGAACAAGGGAGAGGATTTGTAGGAAGGTGTCTCCTTCATTTATGAGCCCTTATCTCGAATTCTCCACCAGCAGCTTGGAGTTCAAGGGCCACCACATCGATTATCACAAGGGCAGCCGAGCAAGGGCTAGTAAAGTTGTTGTTAACTACAAGTTTTGTCAGCCGAGTCCCTAAAGTTTAGGAGGACTGTTGGGGTCCTCAATTTGTATAAATAAGAAGGCTTAGGGCCTCATTTGGAGTTAGCCAGTTAGTCATTTTTTAGTTCAATTTTAGTCAATTTGTAGGTTGTTGTTAGTCAGTAGGTTAGCTCTACATTTCAACACATTTTCAAGCTTTTCTTGTAGACAGTTTTTGGGATGTAACTATTTTTTTGATCAATAAAAATGAATCCAACTTTGCACTAGCTCTAATCTTTCTTAGGAGGCTGTAGCTCTTGGGGTTGGGCCCATCCCAAGTGCCCAATACTTCCTTTGTGTACTTTTATGTGTCTTTGCTGCATTCTTAGAATAAAATCTGTTATTTAGGTTAAAATCTTGTTTTGTTACTTAGGTTTCTTTTGATGATTAAAATAGATTTTCATGTTTCAAGTGATTTAACAGGTTGGTAACAAAAAATATCTTCGAAAAAGGCCATCAAGCAACCCTTGATCTCACCTCTCCCTCCTTGGAACCATGAGCTGAGACCAAGGTGTCCTTGCTGCCATAAAAACATTGTTTTTGCTTCTTCATGCAATTTCTAGTGTTAGATTCTTAGTTGAAAAAGTTAGTACCAGTTGTGATTACATGCTTAGATCCATTCTTGCTTGGTCCATAGTTGTTTTACATGATTTTCTGCCAATAAACTTCTGATCATCATGCTTATGATTTCTAGGTCAAAGTAGGTCAAAATAGCTAGATCTTTGGTTTTTCTAGTCTTTCTTCGATCAGTTTTGAGAAATAGTGTGCAGAGCATCTGTAATACCTTCCTGTCTATATTTCCTTCCTCATACAACCTGCTCCACCCCCTAACTCAGATCCTTCCCTTCATTTGCCACATTTTCCCACTTTGCGCTAATTTCTACATTCTTGTGCATCATTGCTCCCTCCATCCTCGAACAAATCCAATCGCTCCTTCGCCTCATTCACCAGGTCTTAGACCCCTTAAAATCCTTATCCAACCTCCATATCCACTTTCCCACCGTTTGTCCACCATCAACGCTTCAAAATTCCCTTTCGGAATATCCTGTAGAAGCTACAATACATCCTGTAGAACCCCTGCAATCTCCCTGTAGAAACTCACGAAAGTGGTTTCTTGAGATCTGATCACTGTGAAACTCTCTGGAAGGGTGCTACGGACCCCTTAGGCCCTCTTCTCACCTTCCCAACCTCATGTAAGCATCCACTTCATTTCCTTTCAACAATCAACCTCTGCATAGTAAAAAATAGTTAAAGCACATGCATAATAATTCTAAAAGATTACTCAAAAATGCAAAAAGATGTTTTTTTCCATATTTTCCTTCAGAAGTAGATTAGTCACATGCATTTTACCTTTCCAAGAGTCAATGGCAGCCATTTCCACAGCTTTCATCTCTTTTCTTGCACCAGTACGGCTAGTCAGTAAAACTAGGGTTTGCATTTCCTTTCAGCTTTCATCTTCTTTCTGTAAGTAGATTAGCCTCTTTTGAGTTAGCTTTCATCCATCACAGTTAAAAGCTTCTTCTAAGAACTCATAGAAGTTAGCTTAAGCTCTTAGTGAACTTGTGTCAGCTGATCAAGTAACAGCGGCGGCAAGAGCTAGTACTTGTGCATATAGCACCGTCGCTTTCAAGTTTGTTACAAACTACCGGGTTGATAAAAGTAAAGAAGGGAGCCCCAGGAGTTGTAGCATTATTGCTACAATATTGGAGCCCACCAGTCAGTTTGATAAGGCGATGCATTCCGCAATTACCACCTCCACCCATCCACCACCCGCTTCACCTCTCTCACCTCCATATCCACCCACTCCACCTCCACCACCCTCACAGTTCAGCATGGTAAGCACGATCAAGCTACCCGTATTCTAAGGAGTAGGGAATGAGTATCCGAACCAGTTCTGGTTTGTGGTAAGAGCAGTGTGGAAAGTGCAAGGGTTCATGGAAAGGCTACATTGGTGAGCACTCTGCAGGATCGCACGTTGACATGGTATATCAAGCACTCTAATGACCACCTAAACACAGGGATAACAAAGATCCAGAATGCATTGAACAGAGAATTTAGCCGACCGAAAACAGAGACACAGTCAATCATCGGGTTTAAAGAGATCACGATGATTCCAGGCGAGACCCCCTGGGATCTGGATCAATGACTAAAGAGTATGATCTGCGAGACTAATATGACGCTAACAGATGCGCAACACCGCGCATGGTTTGTGGCATATTTGACACCACACCTGAGGACGATGTTGTCACAATAGAAGCTTTCAACCCAAGTTGAAGTGTTGGAAATGGCGATGAGGTTGCATGAGACCCCGATACAAGATACTAGGTTGAGAGTTCAGAAAATCCATGCACAACTACAGAATCTCTGCCTGGAAATGCAGAGCTTGAAGTAGGGTAGGGCACCGTGGCCAGAGGCGCATGAGGAAGTATTGTGCATAAAATGCAAAGGCCGGGGCCATGAAAAAGATCAATGTCCAGTATTCGCGAACTACTTGGCAGGAGGGGGACCAATGCCATTGAGACCAGAAGCATAGGCAGGGTCGAGTGCGACACTTGCGTTATGGTGCACGATCTGTCAGATAGGAGAAAAACACATGATGGATAATTGTCATTTGTTGCAAAAGTATACACTGACTCTTCAACAGTTGTTTTGTAATTTATCTAGGTCAGTAGGCCATGACGAGCGCACTTGTCGCAGTTACGAGGTAATGATGGATTGGACCCCATCCTATAGGATGCAGACAAAAACGTGAGTCCTTGACCCAGCTGCAAGGATAGCACGCGCTGGATTTCAAGGGTGAGGTTGAGGATGAGGAGGAATGGGACTAGGAAGGGGCCGCAAACAGTTGATTGGCTACAATTGCAGAGGACTAGGCCACTATGCCCGCGATTGTAACAAGCCAACGAGGATGTCCTATTCGTACTGTGCTTAGTTTGATCATGAAATGATAGATTTTCCTACGTTGATCACACAGATGCGCGAAAAATGGGTACTCCAGCCTCCTCTGACTTAGAATATCCAAATGATGAGGTCTGAATTGCGCGAAGAATACCCAAATGTAAACATGGTGCTCAGAAGCAGTGTGATCATAGGGGAGGATAAGGGGAAGTAGCCCGAGGAAGATACATGGATTCCTATGGCTCCTACAAAGGAACCTGAGTTTGACTTAGAACGCGCAAAGGAGATGTTCATGGAAGCTAAGAAGAGCTTCACGGAAGCCTCTACTTCAGGTAGTAAGGATCAACCAGAGCCAGGGATGGATCCTTCTATGCTTACTACCTTTATGGAAACATGCATGAAATTGTTGTGCGACAACAAGGCAGTTAAGGGACTACAAGAACTGATCACTAGGTGCGGGGGTCAGAAGAACCATGCGTAGTCTGGAAATTGGGGAAGCACACATTACGCACTAGAAGGGAGATGAGGTTGACTGCGCAGATTGGTGAGTACGAAATGGATCAGGTCATCCTAGATCTGGGATCGGACGCGAATGTGTTACCGAAGAAAACATGGGAAGACATGGGCAGGCCTGCGTTGCAGTGGTCCCCTATTCAATTATGAATGGCGAACCAACATAATATTTTTCCCATGGGGAGGTTGCAAGGGGTAACAGTTGATATCAAAGGTGTGAGCACACAAACAGACTTTGAAGTAATAGAAATTGTGGATGACAACAATCCCTATCCTGCGTTGCTAGGAATAGACTGAACCACTCATATGAATGGAGTCATCAACCTGAAGAAGCGAAAGATGGTATTCGAGAAAGAGTCCCTACGCGTAGTAGTTCTGCTAGACCCAACCGAAGGAGTGCACTACACTGAACTAGTGTGCGATGATGAGCTGGATTGTATTTACCATATAACGGCGCATGACCAGAATTGGGTGAACCCGACTGCAAATGGGAGAATCTCATGGGAGTGAGATAGCTCCTGTACTTCAGATTTAGATGAAGAAGTAGAGTGTTGGCAGAACCGGTTGCACGAAGTGACAATGTTGTGATCACTGCATTTCGTGACGACAGAGGCAAGGGAACTGCTAACATATGATGGAGTGACATTGGTGGATGAATTCCTGGACAAAATTGAAAGTGCAGTATCGGAACAACAACGGTACGACGTGCTGGAATGGGCGCTCCGCACAACACCCGCACGATGGTGGAGTACACATCAAGAGACCATTGTAAACTGGCGTGAATGTAGAAGGCGGATGCACTTACGGTTTGGAAGCCCCCAACGGAAAACGAGAGTCGGGCAACCAGGACAAAGCAGCTTGTGTGCCTACTTGTGTTAATGGGTGTAGACGTGTGCTGTGCAAGCACACCCCAGACTAAGGATCGAAAATCGGAACTAGATGCAGCAGTAGGAGAAGCGACGTACACCACAAATATTCCACGTCGAAGCATTCAAAAATCTATGTGGAATCATGAACCGAGTTCACCAGGCGAGACAAACTGATTGGAACTTGCGTGTACCAGCGGTTCGATGTGCCTATAGAGCCATGGGCAAAAAACTGAGCGCGGAAATGACTCCAACGCTAAAGAGAAGAGACGAGACCATAAGAGCAGAGAAGAATCCCCATACAACATCGCCCATAGTTTGGATCGTACACAAGGACCTGGGTAAAGGAATTATGCAGTTACAGGAAGCCATTAGACAAGGGAACTTGAAACTTTGTGAACTCGAAGAAGATCGGATATGGATAGGAAAGAAAAGCATGTTATTGGACGAAGAAATCACCAAACTGGAAACCAAAATCATGCAAGCATGCCGCGCCAAGAAACCAAGCACGATAGGACAAGGTATAGCTAGCCATACTACTGCATTAGAAGAATTTGTGGCCCTGCTACCATGGCTACGACCACACCTTACTAGACAAAGTAAACAGGGGAGCACACCGTACAAGGAAGAATGCGACACACTGATAGATGTGAGGGTAATTGAGGGGTGCCCACGGACTGGGCTAGAAGGTAAAATGAAGCCTCGCACCGGTGGTGCGACCACTTGACTATCCGTATGAAGCACAGTCTCAGCGTAGCAAGCAGTTGAAAGAGAGCGCGGGACTATAAAAGAGTTTGTATGGGAGTTGCGCGCAGGAATAGTATGACACACAGGTCGCATCCGCACACAGGGGGCTGCACTACCACACGGGTAGGCTGGGAAGTGACCATTAGTGTCACTATTCATGACAAGATGTCCAAGTTAAGGCAACAAGGAGTGGGCGGCAGGCAATTAAGACACGAAGTCAGAACTAGATTTGGGACTATCTGCCACCAAGCTCACATTAATGAGCCAAATAAGGGGGAACGGTGGAATTTGAATACAAAAAGGCCTATAAATTACAAGTGGCTCTCCACCGAACAAACCTTGGCTTTTTGAGAATTCAGTTGTTGTGCTATCAATTGCATATGGACCTGACGAATTTGGAGGCTTTGAGAGCAAGTTCAGTGTTTGAGACATTTCCAAAGGAGACACAGGATTTCTTGAACAGAATGATGTCAAAAACTGAGGGAGCCGCGTAGAGCCCTACGCCGCTGGTGGGGGATGCACTGGAAATTCCTAAATCACCTCGGATGCTGAGGCCCAAAAAGGATCCACAGGCAGCACGACCGGTCTGTATGTCTCTGCGAAAACCGTGGTTCGGTAAAATGTCTATGGAAGACAAGGGAAAGACTGTTAATCTTGAGACAGATGACGAGGAGGAGGATCTCCAAGTGTTCGTAGAAGAAATTGCGGTAGATGAAGAAATGGAGGAAGACATTCAACCAGTGCGCACTAAAGAAAAACTACCCAAGTATGTTCCTCCGTGGAAAGGGAGAGTAAAAGTACCCAAATATTTGGATGTCGTTAAAAACGCATTCCAAACCTTGTTTCTCCCAGATGGAATTATGTTTAAAGGATCAGTTTTGGGCCGCGTGCCCACGATGAAATTTTAAGATTAGGACCTCGTAAATAGCGAAAAGTTCCCACATTTCGAGACTAGCCAACTCATGAAACAAAGCAAGGAGGGGTAAATAACAATGCTAAAGCCACAGAAATGGCTACGTGGTGTGGAGGAGGTCGGGCTACTCCACCTACTATGTATTCCACACTTTCACTGAGCACCAATCACGAACTTTTTCATCAAGCAATTTCTTTTCTTGATGCATGATGGGTACTTGTGGCTAGAGAAGCCTATTCCTATCACGACAGAGTTTATTCATAGGATTTCTTGGCTTCCCTATATGGGAAGGGACCCCGCATAAATAGCTGGCAAAAGCAGATATTTGGCGCTCGCAGAGGCCATGAAGAAGAAAGTCTGAAAAGAAGTAGAGAGGCTACATAATCAATAGCATTCAAGAAAAAGGGGTGCGCATAGCAACCCAGTTGCTGACTGGGAAGGTGATGAGAAAAACTCGTGGCAACGAGGTACCAGCAATGGTTATCGTGTTGGCCGAACAATGTGCAAATGGGCACAGTTCAATTGGGCGCAGTTCCTTTGAGAGGAGTTTTTGACGAAATGCAAGGAGGCCTAGAAGTAGGGTAAGGCCTTCCACTACGCATGGTTGCTCTTATCCATCTTGTTGGTTATAGGGGAATTTCCTGAGGACAGTCAGTTTCCTCCCCTTGACCAGGGTTTGCCAGAGGCAGCAAAATACGCGTCGCTCTGGGCAACAAAGGATGCCATGCGAATCCACGAGACAGAGATCTTATGGATACTCATGGAGGCAAGCATTTAGATGTGGATAAATAGAAGGCGACGCCTATCCCCCACGGTGTACGACAGTCTGCAGAGCCTTGCAGACTTTAAGGCAGATATGCACAATGTGTATATCAAGGCGCAGAAGGATCCGGAGCAGAACTGGACCAAAATCCCTTTCATCGCAATTGAAGATGTTGTTTTCGCGGTGCTCGACTCATGGCCACCCAAATGTGGTGCCCCAAATCTGGCAGTGTGCGATGAGGTAGCGATATAAAGGCAGAAGGATGCTGCCAAGCTGCTGGTACAATAGAAGCGGAATGAGAAGTTCGTCGAGGAGGTAAGGGATCCCCGCGAGGCAACGAAGGCCGCTGCAAAGTAGACCAAGGCCGCCGAAAAAGAAGTAGCAACTGGGGCCACCACGATGCAAGAGGAAAGAGGCCCAGACCTGACCACAGGACAGGGTACAAACGACACGGCGGAAGGCGCGGACCCAAGCACAACATCTACACAACTGAAATGACCACGCGGTGTAGAACGAACAGGGCCATGGAAGAAGACCAAAGCTTCCAAGTTTGATGGGGAACCTATTACACTGATAGAGGGTGACCTATACGATATCAGCGACACCGTTCGCGAGGTCACTAGGGAAGCGACTTCAAGTGCGACTCCCACAAGAGGGAACGGTAGCAGTCTATGGTGCTGTGGGAACATCAGCAATAGAGCAGTTGTTGCGGGCCAAAATGGCCAACACCATCGCGCTACCGGAAGGAGCACTGATAGCGGACAACATGGAGGATAGATCTGCAGTAGGAAGAATCAAGGGACTCGGCCTAAAATTGGTTGCCCTTCCGCGGGATATTTTATACTAGCTGTAGGGCGGAGCGACAATAGAACTCCGCGCTAGGGAAGGACGCGCAGTGCAAATGCTAAGTGAATAGCAAATCAACATCGAGTAGCTTAGCCTACAACGTGATGAAGTGGTGGCGTAGAACCAGCAATTGGAGCAAATCGTACAGGAAGCATGTCGGCACACCCCAGAGCTGGAAATTACGATAGACCTACCAATAGGAATGCAGATCCACAAATTGGCCAGTGGATTCCGCAAGGCAAAGGAGGAAGCTACAAGGATCCAACTGGAACTCAACCTGCAAATTTCTAAATTTCGATTAAAGGCAAAGTCATCCACGCCCCCGGAAGTTCGAGAATAGCACGCTGGCGATGTCCAAAAAGGGTTGGAAGAAATTGAACAGGCAGTGCAGAGTTGTACCACTTTTTTGGAAAAATCCTTCGAGGTCCTCATAGCCTTACAAGAGGACCCCACCATACAACAGTTGGAAATAGAGGCGCGAGAGCTTCAAATGCAATATGATAGTGTGCGTGGGACGATGCAGACAGTAGTCCTAACTCAGCAGCTCGCAAGGCTACAACATGCAAAGGCATTGAAGGAGCAAGTGGATGCAGCACGCCAAAAAGAGGCAGTACTTAAAGCACGCGTCTAGCCTTGGATTGATGAGGCCTTCCTCATCACCGCTACCATCGAAGGAAAGCTCACACAAATGAAAGTATTGCATGCTCTTAGATAGGGATTTTCCCAGGACAGTGAGTATTCAGCCGAGCGGGTAGAGCAAATCCAGCAGACGGCAGAAAAGTCTGCTGCGGACCTTCACGCATCTCAGGAACAGTTGGAAGGGCTTTGTGCCAAGATCGTCGCACAGTGACTTGGGACGAGTCATGATGATTGTGTTGGGGGCCTATTGGGTAGCGGATCCCCCCATAGCATGGTTTTGGGACTTAAAGCCTGAGTTTTGGTCAACGTAATGTAAAGACTCCGCGAAATGCGGGCGCGGAGCACGAAAGTTTAGGATGAGTCATAGGGTTTTTCACCCTAAAATAATGTAATTGAATGTAAATTGTGTCGGCTTACCCATGGTTCGCGGACCATGGGATTGTATAAAGAGTGAGGCTCTAAGTGTAAATACAGTTGGGAGTTTTTTAAAAGAAATAGATAGATGCGAAGGCATGGTTAGAGGATAGAGGTGGATCTGAAGGTATTGGGTCATAGTAATAGGTAAAGGCTTTGCAGCTAGGTGCGCAGAGGCCTAGTAGAGTCTGCAGTTGAGTGCACGGACCCCTGCAGCTGAGTGCGCAGGGTGGAGTCGGCTCTGTATTGAACTGAACTTGAAAATGATCATTAATAAAGCTAAGTTCATTCGACATATTGTGCATCTGTTTCGTAGATCTATATTTTGTTGTTCGGTGTTAATGGTATCTGTTTATCTATATGGATGCACCTGTATGTATGTTTATGTATGAAAACTTTCTAAGTAATTAACGAACAGAACCTAAGGAAGACTTGGGTAATTAATACTGGTCGTACTATGGCCAGATTTGTGCGAAGGCAGTCCCATAGGACACAAGGAGCCTGCTGGTGCGTGTAATCTAGTAAGTGCAAAAGTTGAATCACATGCCTATCGCCCATATCAGACATCCCCATGGTGTGGAAACCTAGTTCCAACACCCTCCCATACTACTTCGGATGAGACCTCAATCCGTGTTCTGCGGACTGTTTCCGAAAGGGCTAGTAGTACCGGGATTTGCTTGGCTAAACTCACAGTTGAACCTGGGTCAGGGCCCACGTAGCCAACAGGTGTATATCTTGTTGTAAATTTCTTGTGAATTCCATGCTCCCTGGAAAATCGAAGGAAGTCATTTGAGATGTATTCTCCACCTCTGTCAGTCCTAAGGACTTTGATGTAGTGTCCACTTTGTTTTTCAACAAGAGCCTTGTATTCGCGAAAGCACTCAAACTGATCCAAAATGGATTTGGATAGACCCCCAAGTCTGAGTGTTCCTCACAGAGGAAAATGAAAGTCCAAGGAATTTCCTGGAAATAGCCCCATTGCAGAGATCTTTTCATTTTGAATCCACTGCAACTTGAATGGGAAAAAATGGACTTAGGATGCAGAATTTATCACCAAAAGAAGCTGCCCTTTGTTCTTTAGAAAAAGAGGCAAAATCCCCTAAAATTGGCAAAAAACCCTTATAAAGGGAAATCACATCGGAAAAATGCAAAAAAGGCTGGACTTAAGTGGAGGTGGAAGAAACTCCGATCGGCCAATCTGATCAATCGAGTCGGAGATAGGCCTGCAGGCGATATCGAGACCCTGGACTCAGCGATTGCGATCATGCGATACGCCGATCACCGATGATCGGATCGGCGAATCGGCATCGGTGATGTACATAACCCCTGAGCTGTATGCGATGCGATATGCAATAGTGATCGCGACAAGAAATCTCAGCCGTTGGATCGCGAAAGGAATGGACGGCTAGGATCAAATCGGTGACATGCGATTGTTGGACCCGATGGGTTTTATAAACACGGCATCATAATATTTGAGTTTCGGAAAAAGGGACTTTCTCGTGTATAAGAGTGTTTCGGCATAAAAACTGAAATACAAAGGAAAAATCCCCCAAAGCGATACAATCGGACCTGAAGAGGAATTAAAGGCGCGATATATAAAATCTGAATTCTGATAAGGCGGGATTTTGGGCAGGCCTTAGGCGGAAAGTGGTTTTGGGCTGGCTCTGCCCAATCCCACAAACTGGTCGACACGTGGCTAGCGGAGGAGAGAGGAAAACCACCTTTTCGGGCAGGTAACCTCCCTACTCCTAAGCCGCCCAAAATTGAATGATGACCGTTGGATTGGAAATCATGTAGATCGACGGTGGGGATTGCGCTACTGGCAAAAGGTGGACCTGAAATGATTATAGGGTGGATGTGATACATTTTCAAATCTGATAAAAAGGATTTTGTTGGGTTTTTGAAGGTTTTCCTGTGTATTAGGGATCTTACCCAACACATTAATGTGATGCGATATAATGCTTAATGGTGGACCCGATAGGGATTTAGGGGCGATTGAATGGGATTTCACATCTGGAAATCATGCCTGATAGTGTATTTTGCGGGCCTTCCTTGTGTAATGGGATTTTTTCCATTTTTTCAGATTTTCACCTATGAAACGACCCTGATTCCTTCTGTAACCACTCCTGATAATCATGCCATGCTGCAGTAGGCGTTTTTTATAGGCAATGATGCATTTTGAAGCGACAGATCCGCAGAGGGACAATGAATTGCAGGAGAAACGGACAGGGAAGCCAAAAAGCTGGGGAGATGCCTCAAAAGAGCTAGAAAGCACAAGTGAGAGGAGGAGGAAGAAGCTAATGTAGAATACAGAAGCAGAGAGTGAAAGCTACTACGCAGAGCAACCGAGGGAGTCACTTGGAGGTCAAGTGAAAATCCAGAGAGTTGTAAGTTAAAGAGAACCAAAGAAGCCAAAGCCGAAGATCCAGAGCCAAGAGCCAGAGCCAAAGCCAAGAGCCAGAGCTAGAGCCAGAGTCGAGCGCCAAAGCCAAGAGCCGAGAGCCAGAGCCAAAGCCGAGAACTAGAAAGTCGAGAGCTTCAAGAGCTAGGGATAAAATGGTGTATAAACCCATTCTTTCTGTGTAAAACAATGGAGTTGAGCTAAGAGCTTGTAAAAAGGACCTTGTCATAATCCCAGAGAGCCTAGTTGAGTTGACTAGAGCTCATAGAGATGTAGCCCAAGAGTTTTGGGTGAACTGCTAATTAAATTGTTGTCTTATGTGTTGTTTTATTACTGCATTGTCTATTGTTAGTTATATATATATATCTTACATATATTGTATTAACATAAATAACAGAATTTTAAAAGCACATAAAAAGTTCTAAAACAGACATAAGTATACACCTATATTTTCAAGCATATTATCAATTCCGCATTGGTTAATCAATAAGACAGGAATATTTAAGCTTTGGAAGGAGGAGAGGTCCTTGTAAGTCAGACAAGAAGCCTAAGTGCCCCATTTTCAAATCAGGTGGTATCAGAGCCTAAGATTGATTAGCCCCACCTTCAAAGAAGGTTATATCATAATGATTGATTGACGGAGCAAAGATTGCATGTCTAAAAGGTGTTTAAACAGTCAGAGGTTGATTGTATGCATGTTTGTAGACTGACTATTGTTTGAGTTTGCAGAGGTGAAGGGAAAGCTGTTGATAGCTCAGTCCAGGAAGGAAAAGAAGGAAGAAGGGCTAAAGGCATTCTTCTATTCCAAAGGACCTCAAATCATTCCTTGAAGCACAAGAGGTTTGTTGCAAAAGGTTGCTTAATAAAACCCTTTATTAATCTTGTTTGAAGTTCTTTTGTTCATTGGTATAATGACAACTTCTACAAGTGAATCCTCAAATTCCTCCTTCATCACAAGACTCTATGATGGAGACTTGAAGCAAGACTTGTTCATCATGATGGACAAGGTGAGAGAAATTTATGAGGATGGAAGGAAGAGCAACATACTTAGAGAGCAGTTGAATTCCATGAAGGAAGAGAAGCAGTTGCTTTCGATAGACTGCAGGAAATGGAGAGGCAACTTCATATTGCAAATATGAACCTGAAAAGGATGCATGAGTTGGAGTCACAACACTTTGTTGCCAAAGAAGCCTTGGTCAAGTATTAGCTTGAAGAAGAGGTAAACCATTCCAGTTTGTCTTCAAATTCCTCTAAGAATGCTTATATTGGTTCTTTTGAAAAACATACTAGAGACATAGGTTCCAAGCTAATGTCCAAGATGGGCTATGAAGGAAAAGGCTTGGGCAAGCATGCACAAGGTATTGTTGAACCAATAATGGTTGAGGAAATGCCTAAGTATTTGGGTATTGGCTATGGACAGTCTTATGGAGAGAGTTCCAAAGTTGCCATGAAGGCCATTGAAATAGTCCCAAGAAGGAGTTTCATTTCATGTCCTCTACCTCAGAAGTGTGAAGATTGTATTTAGGAGGCATGTAATGGCTTGAAACATCACTTGCAGGATGCAGGTGTTCAGAAGCACACACTTGAGCCAGAGAGTTGTGGAAACTCTAACAACCTTGAAGAGATTGATGGGGTTCCAAAGGGAGTCACTTCTTCATTTGCTTCACCTCCTCATGAAGGCAATAAAGGTGAAAGAGGCAGGTATAAATCTGGTTCTAATCATCTTCCTTTGATTTTGCAAAGCATGATAAATTTCCACATAGAAATGGAAAAAGAATTGCATGTTCCTTTTGTGGTTTGGTTAACCATCATGTTTCGAGATGTTAGAAGAGAATGGCCACATACAGGAAACTTTTGAAGGAAAAGAAGCAAAAAGCCAAAGGTCTATTGGACATGACAAATCATGTTGTCAAGAGGATGCACATGTATTGCACTTACTGCCATAAGCAAGGGCAGCTTGCTGAAAGATGTTGGACTCTGAATCTAGCAATGCTTCCACAAAAGCTGAAGACAGTGGAAAGAGAAGATGGCAGAAATGGAAAGGAATATTCCATGAATGATGTGTCCCGGGATGATTCACATGTTGATGCCAATGTGCAGACAAAGGTAGTACCTTTGAAATGGATTGGTGAGAAATGGCTAGAGTTCTTATCCAATTAAGGTTGCATGTCTATTGATGCATCTATTTGCATTTCTTTGTTAATGAGATATAAGTGGCAGGTTCTTATCAAGAAGGTGAATGAAAAAGTTGAGTAGAAGACTCACTTTATTGCTGCAACATTATATTTCATTTCATCTTCGAAAGTACCGTGTACTTAAGAGAAAGTTGAAGGATGAAATACATGCATGAGCATGATGTGCATGGACACAAGGATGTTAGTGTTTTCCTTGTTTTGAACATGTATGTGTAATTAACTTGTCGGGTTGATTGCTTCGACAGGCATGTGATGCAATGTTGACTTGGGAGAAGTTAACTTGGTCTCCAAGACAGAGATAGTGATGAAATGTTTCATCTTTTGAAAAGAGTCCTAATGGTCTTTTTCTACATGCTTGACTTGAAGGGTCATTTGTTTTAAAGACATGTTTTGTGGGCTTGTTATCTAGTCCACCATTTGTATGTAGATGTAAGACATGGAGGTGTTCACAAGATGTGAAAATTTGTTTCTTTTGTTGAAACAGGAGGTTAGGCCATCCAGTGATTGTCTGTATTTCTGTTGTTGTTAATAGTTGTTGTTGACAGCTTGTCAAACAGGTGTAATTGAAATTTTTGTGGAGCAGGTGTACTTCACATTTGTTTGAGCCACCTTAGATCAATGATCAAAGCAAAGAAGTTCAAACTACCTTTTGTGACCATGTAAGCAGGAGTTCCGTAGGAAGGCAAGGAGGAAGGCAGTTCTTCCTAGGAGGACCATCACATCTAAAAAGGAAAGTGGTCAAAGGCTTTGGTTCAGAAGACACTATGCAAGACAAGTGTATGGAGGGTGAAAGAAGAGGGTGTTTTTTGAATGGAATTCGGATTTTCCACAGTGTTCATATTTTCTGGTCGACGTTTCGAGTCTGAAACTAGACTCATCATCAGGACAAATTGTCCTGATGATGAGTCTAGTTTCAGACTCGAAACGTCGACCAGAAAATATGAACACTGGAAAATCCGAATTCCATTCAAAAATCACACCACAGTAATCTGCAATCTAAAAAAAAAAAGAAGAGGGTGTTGTTACTTATTTACTGTTCAGATCAGTATATCAGTCTTTTGGAGACCAAAAGTTCTTTTAGTGGAAAGGCGTGATCCAAAATGGATTTTGGATAGACTCCCAAGTCTAAATGTTCCTCACAAAGGAAAATGAAAGTCCAAGGAAGTTTATGGAAATAGCCCCATTGCAGATATATTTTCATTGTAAATCCATTGCAACTTGAATGGGAAATAATGGACTTAGGATGCATAAGTTATCACCAAAATAAGTTGCCCTTTGTTCTCTAGAAAAAGAGGCAAAAACCCCTAAAATGGGCAAAAGACCCTTATAAAGGGAAATTGCATCGAAAAAAAGGTGAAAAAGGCTAGACTTAAGTGGAGGCGGAAGAAACCTTGATCGGCTGATCCAATCAATCGAGTCGGAGACAAGCCCGCATGCGATATCAGGACCCTGGAGTATGCGGCGCAATATGCGATAGCGATCACGACGGGCAATCTCAGTCACCAGATCGCGAAAGGAATGGATGGCCAGGATTAAATCGACGACATGCGATCGCCGGACCCGATGGGTTTTATAAACCCGACATCATAATATTTGAGTTCTGGAAAAAGGGACTTTCCCGTGTATAAGAGCGTTTCGGCATAAAACCCGAATACAAAGGAAAAAGCCTCCAAAACGATACAGCCAGACCCGAAGGGAAATTATAGGTGCGATATATAAAATTTGAGTTCCGATAAGGCGGGATTTTGGGCCAGCCTTAGGCGGAAAGCGGTTTTGGGCTGGCTCCACCCAATCCCATACACTGGTCGACACGTAGCTGGCGGAGGAGAGAGGAAAACCGCCTTTTTGGGCAAGTAACCTCCCTACTCCTAAGTCGCCTAAAATTGAATGATGATTGTTGGATCGAAGATCCCATAGATCGACGATGGGGATTGCGCTAGCGGAAAAAGGCGGACCCAAAATGATTATACAGTGGATGTGATACATTTTCAAATCTGATAAAAAGGATTTTGTCAGGTTTTTGAAGGTTTTCTCGTGTATTAGGGATCTCGCCCAACAGATTAATGCGATGCGATATAATGCCTAATGGCGGACCTAATAGGGATTTAGGGGCGATTGAATGGTATTTCATGTTCGGAAATCACGTCCGATAGTGTATTTTGTGCGCCTTCCCTGTGTAATGGGATTTTCTCCATTTTTCGGATTTTTGCCTATGAAACGGTCCCAAATCCTTTTTTCACTGCCCCTAATCATCATGCCACACTGCAGCAGGTGTTTTTTACATGAAAGGATGCATTTTGAAGCAACAGAGCCGCAAAGGGACAATGAATCACAGGAGAAACGACCAAGGAAGCCAAAAAGCCGGGGAGATGCCTCAAAAGAGCCAGAGAGCACAAGTGAGAGGAGGAGAAAGAAGCTAATGCAGAAGGCAAAAGCAGAGAGTGAAAGCTACTACGCAGAGCAGCCGAGGGAGTCACTTGGAGGTCAAGTGAAAAGCTAAAGAGTTGTAAGTTAAAGAGAGCCAAAGAAGCTAGAGGCGAAGAGCCAGAGCCAGAGCCAAAAGCCAGAGCCAAGAGCTAAAGCCAGAGCCGAGAGTCAAAGCCAGAGCTCGGAGAACCAGAAAGTCGAGAGCTTCAAGAGCCAGGGATAAAATGGTGTCTAAACCCTTTGTTTTTGTGTAAAACAGTGGAGTTGAGCCAAGAGATTGTAAAAATGACCTTGCCATAATCCCAAAGAGCCTAGTTGAGTTGACTAGAGCTCATGGAGACATAGCCCAAGAGTTTTGGGTGAACTCCTAATTAAATTGATGTCTTATGTGCTGTTTTATTGCTGCATTGTCTATATATATATATATATATATATATATATATATATATGTTGTATCAACATAAATAACAGAATTTTAAAAGCACATAAACAATGCTAAAACAGACATAAGCATACACCTATATTTTCAAGCATATTATCAATTCCACATTGGTTAATTAATAAGACTTGGAAATATTTAAGTTTTGGAAGTGGAAGAGGTCCTTGTAAGTTAGACAAGAAGCCTAAGTGCCCCATTTTCAGATCACAAACACTTCACTTTTCTGTTTTAGAAGAAAGACCCATGTCTTCCTTGTGTAGTCACCTATGAAGGTCAATACATAGTGGCTCCCACCAATTGATGGTGTCTGCATTGGTCCATGTAAATCTAAATGGACAATTTCCAAAGGTGCCTTTTCCCTCACTGACTTTCCTGCTCGAAATGTCTCTCTATGTTGCTTGCCCAAAATACATCCTTCACATATGCTGTCTGTTTTTTTTGTGAGTGGTAAACCCTTCACCATGCCTTTCCTATGCAGCAAATTCAAACCTCCAAAGTTGAGATGTCCAAATCTCAAATGCCATATCCAGTTTTCATCTTTTACCTATGCTTGAAAGTTTACTTGTGTGACAACTGCCTTTTTTCTTCCATCTTTTTGTGAGTTCATAGATAGTTGTGCTTGTGCACCTTCTTTCTGCAAATCTGATATCATTTTTAGGGGAAACATTCTATTGTTTGTCATCTGAACCTTTGCAATCAGATGTTTGCTTGGAGGCCTATCCAAAATTGTGCACACATACTTTTGAAGAAGACATTTTAGCCGTTCTGCATGAGTTGTCCAACGTTCATGAGATTATGTTTCAGGCCGGGGACAAAGTAAGCATCTGAGATGTATTTCTTCTCCCCCTTCTTTGTTAGAATATTAACTCTTCCTTTTTCCATGACAGAGACTTTGCTATCAGTCCCTGATGTCACTTCAAATTTCACACTTTTATCTAGATTAGAAAACATTTCTATGTTTCCTGACATGTGGTTGCTACACCCTGAATCTTGATACCATATATCGCTATGTTTTTCTTGTGCTACATTACAAGATAAAAGCATGCTATCATGGTTATGATTTTCTCTTGTGAAATTTACACTTGGTTTGTTACTAATGTCATATTGCTTCTTTCTACATTCATTTGCATAATGACCATACTTCTTACAGTAATGACATTGAACTTGAGATTTATCATACTTCTGACCTTGTGCTTGATTTTGGCTTGGGCCTTGACTTGGATTTTGATTGTTGCCTCTTCCATTTAAGCTTGAAGGGCTGCTTCTTCCACCTCTATGTGGGCTTCTTCCTCTTCCTCTAGCATATGATATTCCTCTGCCTCGACCTTGACCAAATGATATTTGTGTCTTGAAGGCATGCTCCAATGAGGAGCTTGTTGCTCTGTTCAATTTATGTTCATGATAAATCAGTCATGCATTAAGCTCATCCACTGAGAACTACGAGAGATCTTTTGTCTCTTTTATGACCACAACAATGGCCTGAAACCTCGCTGGAAAACTTCTCAAAACTTTCTCAACTATTCTTCTTTCCTCAAGTGTCTCACCATGAGACATGATTTGAGTAACCAGGCCACTTACATGTATAAAAAATGAGTATATTCTCAAACTCTTTCATACGAAGTGTTTCAAAATCTCTCCTCAACTTTTGCAGCTTCGCTGTCTTGACTTTTTCCATGCCTTGGTAGGTTGTCTGGAGGGTCTCATGCTTGCTTGGACTTCGTTAGTGCTGCAACCCTTGGGGAAATACTTTTATGAACTGCTTGAAAAATATAAAACAAGGCTTCTTTTGAATCCTTCTTCCTGTTGTCCCTTAACAAATCCTTTTATTGTTGAGATAAGGCATTGTATGTTGCTACATCTGCTAGTTCTTGAAAACCATTCTTCACCAAATCCCAAATCTCTTGAGAAGAAAACATGGTCTTCATTGTAATAGCCCAATAATCATAGTTTTTGCCATTAAACTGAGGTATTTGAGGATTAGTCAAGCTTGTGCTTGATGTTTCTGTTTATGAGTGTAAAAAAAACTTTCTACCTGATGGTAAATACGCTAAAAACAATGTGCCCTCAAAACAATTCTTACTACTAGTAAAAACACCTGTTTTTACACTAACAATATTTAACGCACTCTGATACCATGTTAAAAATATTTAGAAAATTTAATTTTCGCTGCAGAGAGTTATGATTTTCTCGAAGCTACTTTTGTGCAGCGAGCTTCACCCACCTGGATTTCGGGGACCTAGATACGATTTTACATTTAATTCATGATAGAGGAAAGTAATTAATATGATGTTGTTGTTTGAGTGTAATTAGAATTGCGCAGGTGTTTTTGGAGTGTGGGCAATAGTCGCTGAATGAATGCTTGCCCATATTTATTTATCAAAGTACATTCACTGGTTTAAATTCCTTGCTGAGTTTCAGAATAGTTCAAGCTTGGTTTCAGTCCTTCTATCTTCGAACAGAGATGCAACCTGCAAAAATACCTCTGACGAACATGGCTGCTTTAAATTCCTTGCTGAGTTTCAGAATAGTTCAAGCTTGGTTTCAGTCCTTCTATCTTCGAACAGAGATGCAACCTGCAAAAATACCTCTGACGAACATGGCTGCTGTCAAGCTGTTTATTGTGGTGGTTGGGATTATTATTTCCAAAATTCATCAAAGCTGTTTATTTGTGCATTCCATTGAATCAGCTACTTAAGAAAGCTACTCTCGAGAGAAGGTAAAAATCTAGATCTGGGATCAAATAAAAAGCCAGATCGACTGTAATTTGATCTCTCTCGGTTGAACAACTGTTTAGCGAGGGTAGTTTTTCGGACCCCGCCCAGACCTACAATTCCCAAAACTTTAGCCTCGTGGCTTTGCCGCTGCAGTGACAATGTCCTGTCCACATCTTTTATTTTTTCATCGAGGCCAGTAAGATATTTAGCAATGTTCAAAGGTGGTTTGCGAACCTTTTTCAAAACTTGTTGGACGACCTCCTCGATCAGCTGCCACTCTTCCCTGAACAATATTCACAATGAAGGCTCATTGACTAATAAGAAACATCTACATAAATAATATGCGATATGCTTATCAAGCCAGCAATCTACAAAACTCAAATAATAGGGAGAATTGGAGGGTCTTACTTGTCCTTCAGCTCAAAACCGCCTATATCTGCCACGGCAGAAAGAACATTCCTCCATTTTTGCATGGTGTCGGGGTCATATCGCCGCCGTTGAGAATCAAATGTTCTCTTCCTTTCGAGCACGCCCAGAGCTCGCGCGTAAACTCCATCTCCGCCCCGCGTCCACCGAAGATCTGCGGGCCCCTTCGATTTGAGCATTCAAGCCATCTCCTCTTTCCAATTCTTGTTGGTCCAGAAAGACTGCCAATCCAAGACATTTAAGGCTATAGTAGATATGGCTAGCGAGTCCTTTCTTGACATCAGGGCCACGGTGATTCAGAAAGGCATCATACATATAACAGTTGTTATTGACATGGGAGGGGGCCGTGGAGGTGGATGCTAAGGATGTACCGTCAATTGAAAGCAAAACAGCCTTGAGCAAATCAAGTGGCGATATACTTTAATCTGAACATGGAAGCATGAAGTTTCCTGCCAATTTCCTCTTCCACCAGTCACAGCATTATTGACCATTCCCATCCATCCGTTCCTGTTCGCAAAAAGCGTTTGGAAGACTGCGTAACTGAGTTGATTTTCCTGCAGATAAGATTCTCTTAGTTGGGACCCAATTCTTTATGCATTTTGGTAGTGGAGCCGTCCATTTGATTGCGACCATTCGTTTCTTTTGATTGCGACCTCATCTCAATGTGCATAACAGTTGGCTGGTTTCTCTTCTTATTTTAGTTTTCTGACTAATATCGTTAGAGATTGGATTCATATTTTTGTTTTTACAAAGATTCCACGTGATTTTATGGACACGATATCGATATTTTTAAAGGGTGGTGGTTGTGGTTCTTGCAACCTACCTTTTGGACGTCACATGTTAACCATGTTATAGCTTACGTTTTTTTTTAATTTTTTCCTCTATTTAATTATATTTGTATATTGTTTAAAAGACTATATTTTTTAAATAAATTTATTTTCATTATAAATTTTATGCTTATTTAATTATATTGGTATATTATTTTAAGAATATATTTCTTAAATAAATTTATTTTCATTATAATTTTTATTTTATGTTTATAAATGTTTTTCACATTTAATTATAAATGAAGAGTTTAATTATTAGATGTTTTTTATTTATTTTTTAGAATTTGGTGAAATTTTTGATAAGATGTTGAATTTAAATTGTTTAAAAAGAATTTTTAAATGTATAAATAGATTTAACATTCTAAAAGCCCTTGGAATACTCTATTTCTACATATTATAACACTAAAACTTAAGATTCTAAAATTTTCCTACCAAATTTTTGCCAAAATTAATAAGAATAATTATCTAGAAGAGTGTAAAAATGTCTAATGTTTAGGTTGCTATGTTATATATGTTATATATAGTGAATTGGAATATATGGAGGGCATATTTTGATAGAAAGAATAAAGAGCATAACTTTGTACACGACTTAGCTTTTGTTCAATCATTAATCAAGGTCATTGATTTGTTTCAAAATTCCATGGAAAATACAAGTTACATTTCAAATGTAAACCTGTTATGATTGTTTTGAATGAGAGGTTTATTTACAAGCATAGATCCATCTTAAGTAGGGATGTAGCATGAGCCAAGAAGGATCAAATTTCTTCGTATTCAAATTTTTTTAGAGAGCAAAATATAATGTGTTATTTGTCATTATTTAAATTGTATTTTTGAATGCTAAATGAGTATACATAGGACCAAATAAAAATTTTAACCATAAAAACTTGATTTTTCATTTTAAAGTATAGGATTTAAACATCTAATTCACACATTTTTTTTAATTATAGCCAACATTATTTTTCTATTTAGAACATAATTTTTATTTTTTATTTTTATTTTAAACGGGCACCTACAAACGCACAAACATACTTACACATCATCTCATATTGGGTTGTGTAATGAGCCTCTCAGTGCAAAGATGCATTTAATAGGTTTATGTCTTAGAAGGACAATAATGGGGTTCATCTCTATCCTTCTTCCTTGTGTATCAGGAGATACTTTCTATTAAATGTTCACCAATGTATTCCATTAATCCCTTCTACATGTCCATACACCAACTTGTCATCTTCTTCGAATTTATATGTACTTTTTGTAATTTGGCCATGTACCAATCATTTGCCAATCTTTGCCAATTCTCCTATATACTCCTATACTGGCTATCAATTGGGATGTCATTGCCACACACATCAAACTTGTGAATATTGTATTCTACCATACTGCAAATCTCCATCTATTTTAGGGAAGCAATAATGAAATAAAAAAATGCAATTTAAATGTTTTCTTAGTTATCCATTGCAACAATTCTCCTATATACCCCTATAGTGACTATCAATTGGGATGTCATTGCCACAAACATCAAACTTGTGAATATTGTATTCTACCATAGTGCAAATCTCCATCTATTTTAGGGAAGCAACAATGAAAAAAAAATGCAATTTAAATGTTTTCTTAGTTATCCATTACAAGTACTCAAGATTTGAAAAATCGCATGACTTTAGGTCATGTTTTCCAATCATCCCATAAATCTCTTTATGCATTCTCTTTTTATGACAATAGATTTGTGAATGTCTCCATTGTTTACCTATGTAATATTCTTTTTTCTTGATATAGTTGAAATGAAGCCCATGGTATTTACTATGGTATTTTCCCATGGTATCTGCCCATGGTATTGCCTTCATTTTTGAGGGAAAACAATAAAATAAGGTTTCTAGAGATTCCATCAAACCTATAAAAGAAGATAGGAGCTAGGCATTTGGGGCATTCTGAGTTGTCTATCTATTTTGCCTTTGTTGGGAACTTGGCGAGGCCAGTTCTAGTTTGATCCTAGGGACGAAAACCTCGTGGGTGTAATTTTCTAATTGATCCATCCATGATCCATGATTGTGCTCCACTGTCTTTGATTTCTCATTTGATGAACAACCCTACATGTCATTGTATGGGCATGTACTATTTTCTTCAATTAATAATATAAATAAAAGGTTGTGTTTCCATATCATGTTTGTGTTCTTGTTTTTTACTGAAAACTTTTTTATTAGAACACTAAAATGTACTATATCCATTAAAATTTCCAAAATTTGGGATCTTATAATGGTTGTGCATCCTACCCAAGGTTTTATGCACACAACTTTGATGAGATTTATTCAACTATTGAAATAATGTTTTGTAACCCATTTTTTCAACTGTTGTGATTACAAGGTAGAGTGCAGTAGCTTTAAGGTCTTGGGAGAAGAGTCGAGCGACCACGGATTGATGCATCATGCTGGAAATCAGCTGCAAAGGCCCAATGAATATTTTAGGCCGAAAGCAAACCATGGAGCTGAATCATTAATTGCCTTGAAGGGGCCAAATATTTAAAAAGGCTAAGGTTTGAGAAGAAAAGATGCAGAGGATTATATTCTTAAAGCCATATACATATTACGCTTAGTGGAATTATTAAAACGAGCGAATTTCTTTAAAAATTTAATGGAGGTCGTGAACTATTATTAAATTTCAAAATCATATCTCTTCAATTAAAGGGCCAATTTTTTTGGAAGGAGCCGAGCCACATTGCTGGTGGGAATTCGTGGAAATTTAATTTTGTCTCAGTGGTACAGGTCAAGATTAATTATAATTTCTGAAGGAGCGAAGACAAAGAATTGCTCTTGCAGGGTTCGATTTACACATCGGAGGCACATTTCTTGAGCAGTGGCCGAATCATCCGTTGAGACAATCCCACATAAAAACAAAAAAATTTCTTACAAGATAATGGAATTTTCTAAGAGTCGAGCTGACCCCTACCATACCATTCATTCAACTTAGAACTTATGCATTTTAAGGAACCAATCTAAACGCTGAAGTATATTCTCTATTTCCCATGTCATCGAGTTGTATGGTGGAGTATGATTTTCCAGGAAGTATAAAGGCCAAGACTTATTTGCAAAGAGGAAATCAATCTCTATCTTGAAGAGAGCCAAATTATTTTTGTTTCAGTAGTGAAGCTAAGAGGCTGAGTTGTGCATCTGATAGGATGACCAAATTCTAAAGAAGTTCCAGATCTGAATATTGAAGCAATCTGGATAATTTGGGGTCCGACCTCCAGTAGCACTGTAATCAGATTTTTGCCTTGCCTCACATATTTAACTGATTGTTTACATGTAAGTTATTCGAAAAAATAGTTGTCTGGGAAGTCAAAGAGCATGTGAACAGGAAAAATCAGAGTGGGCGTCGGTCTTAACAACAACACATAGCGGTCAAGGCGCCAGATACCATGTCCAACAGGTGCGCAGAGCGAATCAACATGGGCTCGAGCATTGTCAACAATACTTTAGGGATCACAAGTTTCCCCGGTATATTTAATGGTGTATATGTGAGGGTGCGTTGCATATCCGGAATGGGTCAGTCGATTTGTAAGAAAATATTTGAATTGGTGGCGTCGCGCCGGTATTTGGAGGTTGTTTCCTTACAATAAAATTAGATGATCCCAGTTTTCCAACAGACTAGAGTCTCTGGAGAAAGCTTGGAATCATCGCATCCGTAGCAGCACCAAGGGTCATAACATCTGGGCATTGGGTCAAATTGTAGAAGGGGACTGCCAATATTGATCCATATATATTGTGGAGACGACGAGGTTGTTGTGTTGTGGAGACCAGCGATTAGTTATAATGAAGAATGTGGGAGATATAAGGATATAACTCTATATATATATATGTAAATAAGAGTTTGATATTATTATAAAAAAAAAGGAGAGGAAAAAATATAAAATAAAAAAAAATGAGAGAAGAAAGGGGCTTTAATTTTGGGATTTATGATGGTTAGATGTTAAAAAGAATTGATATTTCTCTTCTGTGGTATGTGGGAAGATGGGTCTTGAAGAGATACTAGAAAACACTTAAAAATCTATTGATGAACTAGAGAAAATATATGGTCTTTTACGTACGAATACCTCTTTGGACCAAAATAATGGTCAAAGCAGTAGACCTTTCTCGAAAAGAGTCTATGTCATTCTGCACCAAAAGTGCCAATGGGAAGTGAAGGAAGGACAACGAAGAGGGGCTATGCTATTCGCACTTGGATTCGAATTGCAATGACAAATTTAGTCATAGACCTTCGTAAGTTGGAGGAATTAGACATGTGTCTGTCTGGGGTGGCATAGCCAGAATGGAAGAAATTCAATTGGGCTCTCAAGCCATCCATGCTTGAGTTGATACAACCCAAACTTTGCGAGCATCCTTGTGAAGAGATCAGGCTCACAATTGCCTCTTGTCTCAGCAAGATCCTAAAATTAACATTGCCTCTACCACCTTATCATAATGACCTCATGAGGGAGATATTGTAGTTGATAGTAGAAACCCTTCAAGGGTTGAACAACATGATGCTTCCTACCTTTTAGAAGGGCGAAAAATTTTAAAACTCATGGCAGAGTTCAACTTTGGCACCTTTATGCTGAATTTAGAATGTGAAGACTTAATATTTCAGTTGCTCCACACCTTTTACACGAGCATTACATTAGTTCATCCCAACAGTGTCAAAACAATCATGCAAAATATTGTGTCCTTGTTATTAAAAGGAGATGTTGACATTTGCAAGATACTAAGATCCAAATTGTTGACGCTATGGAGAAAGGAACTAGTTGTATCACTGACCTGCTATGATCCAGTCGAAAAGGTTGTCATGCAAAATATAAAACTGCTTAGAAATGTGTTGACTAAGAATGAGTTGAAGAGGATGGATGGAAGGAGTAAGAACAAAGAAAATAAAACATGTAGCAAGAATGAACTAAGAATGAGATGACTATGATTTATCTGTAAGGGACCTTGGGAACTTAACCATTCATGCCCATGTGATAGGAAGGAGGAAACACAGGAAGAACAATTGGAGACTCCTTTAGATCATGGGGATTCATCTGTAGTTGGGTTCATCAATTTTTAGGAGAGAACCCATGAATGATCCAAGCACTCAAGTATAGATGGTGAGCAACAACACAATGTTATTTAGAGGGACTTGCGGGACAAGCTGATGATAATCAACCAGCTTGACAAAGTACATGGGGAAAGGTAGGAGGTAATTATTCTTAATGATGTGGTAGACTCTTGTACAACAAAGTCCATAGATATCCAAGAGGACGTCCATGAATGATATCAGTAATCAAGTGTAGATAGAAGTCGACCAGTGCATCCATGTTTGACAACTAGAGAGGATGAACAACAAATTGTCCCCACAAGTGGAGAAGGCCAAGGAGATTTAAATAAGGAGCCAGTAGTAGTAAACCAACATAATGAGCATGATCACGAGGGGCGACATCAAAAACATAATATGAAAGATGGGCCATTTCCAGAGAGTTGGTTAAAGGCTCAAGTTGAATTTGTGGTAGTTGAGCATCTAGTGCAGACAGATGCGGAGACATTCAACGGGGCACCAAAAGCTCTAGGAGAGGATTGTTGGGGGAAATATTAACCATTTCAAGAAATATCTTATGATGTTGAAGCAAAGGATTCAAATAGTCTGAGGCATTGTCTTACAAAAGAACATGAAAATTGAGGATCCCATAAGAGTATGTGTCGGGTTAGCATTCAAGTTGTCTAGTGTTGAGGAATGACTCAATTCCCTCACAAGGAAGCAAGAGGAGTATAGTTGGGAGTTCCAGAGTAGCTCTTTGCAAGAGTACATAGATAGAGCTTGCAGCACTACCAACCCACCTTTATACATTGGGGAGTGCAGGGCATATTTTTCCAAATGGATCATGTTGAGTGACCGAGTGGAGCAACATGAGTTGGGCATCAAGCAACATCAACAAAGTAGATGTATTCCATGTGCAGGTATTCATCCTTCCCATGGGGTGGGTTGGTGAGATATTATGAGTAGTTACTCTATTGATGGGATGATTCTTAGGAGGATGCTCTTATCTAAGGGCATATCACATCATGGGCCCTTAGGCACAGACTATTATGGAGGGATGAGGTGGTATCATAATCCACAGGTCCTAGGACTTAGGTGGCATTGTGATCTAGATGGATCTATTGATGGCAACGTTGGTCAAAGGATTGTTTGGGATCTAGGTATCGAAGGATCCATTCATGTTCGTTTAGTAGGGAAGCATAGGGTAGTATAATGGTTTGTATGGTATCTTCATATTAGTATACAAATGTGTCTTCTATGGATAAATGTGGATTTCTTAAGGGAAACCAATTTTGGGGTGTGAGGATTTGAAATATTCCCTTTTCTTGATATGGTAAAAATGGACAAAATCGGCCCATGGTATTTACTGTGGTATTTGACCATGGTATCTTCCCATGGTATTTGCCTTCATTTTTCGAGGGAAAACAATAAAATAAGGTTTCTAGAGAGTACATCAAGCCTATAAAAGGGGATATGAGCTAGGCATTTGAAGCATCATGAGTTGTCTATTTATTTTGTCTTTGTTGAGAACTTGGTGAGGCCACTTCTAGTTTGACCCTAGGGATGAAAACCCAGTGGGTGTAATTTTTCTAGTGGATCCATCTAGGGTCCACGATTGTGCTTCAGTATCTTTGACTTCTCATTTGATGAAAAATTGTGCATGTCATTTTAGGGTCTTCCATATTATTGTATGTGATGGGGCCCATCATTAGGTACATTTTGAGGTTCATTGTGTTATCCTCCAACCCTTAAAACTCTCATTTTCTCACATTAATTCACATTTTTAGCCATAATATGCTTAGTAAGAAGACTAAAGGGTGTTTTTCATATTGCGTGGCCTAATGTGGTTGATATTCAAGAAAATGAGGCATTTTTGGAGATATTCACCATGCAAGGGGCTTGATGGAGGCAACTAGAGAGAATATAGGGGGTTTGTCCACCTCATTCACTCCCTAACTCAGTTTTAGATCAAAACATCTTCACCAACAACTTGAATTCACTAGCAGTCAAGGAACTCCAAGTGCATGACAAGGTCAAGAGGAACCAAATCCACAAATTACGAGATTTTGGAGGGGAGAATTCCTCCTTTCAAGGGAGTTGTCCCTCAATTAATTTTGTATAAATAAACCAATTGAAAGGCTCATTAGGATTCGATTTTTTGTTGTAGCTAGGAGTAGCTACTGAGAGCCTAGTGCTTGAAATTGTTATTCTTAACTTTGATATGATGTATGAGACTATTATTTTATGTTAATGAGAATTTTACCATTGATCTACATCTGAGTTATTTTTGGAGCGCTGAATCCCTTGGGTTTGGGCCCAACCCAAAGGCTTTAGTCCATCTCTTGTACTTATTTCTTGTTCTTGTTCAAGGTAGTGCAATTCCTTCCTTGTTTCAATAGAAGTTATATCACAAAAACTTGTAATTGCAGACTTTCCTATCACGTCTCTTGTCGGAAGAGTGATTCAGAAATATCTACAATCACAATCCAAAAATATGTGTTTATGATTTCTTGGAAATGGATAAATGTTAGTTTGCGATCCTTTTGCATGCTCACTTTCTGAAACTTAGGATTTAGTATCATTATCTTGGTGATTAGAGTAGTGTTGTGGGATAGAATATATTTTAATCAAATTTAGCTCATCTTTTCCATGTTAATTTGTCTCACTGCATTATTGGTCATTTGATGCATGTATTTGACTAGTCGCAGGAACTTTGTTGATTTGCAGGGGTGGGTACACCTTTCCACATTCACCTGATCCTTTCCATATTCCTCCTAGGCACCTCACCTTGCTTCCCAAATCTTCCTCTGAAGTCACTATGTTAAAGTAAATGAAGGACGCCATGGGCATCAACTTTGGTGAAAGATAGACCTCTAAGAGGTCCTAAGATTGGACAAGGGGCTCCCACACCCTTCATTCACCTCCTCCTACCTTCATCCACCTTATTCTGCCTTAAAGGCACCATTTCTACCGTCAAAAGGCTCATTTACCCCCCCACGTGTAGCAAAACAAGACCTCTGATAGCAATATAGGACCTCATGTAGCAAACTTGTAGCATTGTTTTCTTCAACCAATTTTGCTCCATACTTTGATCCTAGCATATTTAAGTTAAATAATGGCCCCGAAAATTTGATTTGATGATTAAGGAAGACTCTAGGACTACTCCAACCTCATCCTTTCCTCACTGCAACCATCATATAGAAAAACAAAGTTAGAATTAATAATTTTCTTCATAGGCGTGTTAAATATTGGATTCCTTATTTTAAAGAAAGTATGAGTAGATAAATGATGCATACAAGTAGTTTATTGATTTGATTAAATGTGCCAATAGAGTAGCATGATTTACTTTTGCAAATAGACTAGCCTTTTCCTTTCATGCAATTTCAATTAGCATTTACATTTAATGAATGGCATTTTCACCTTTGTAGTTAGAATCATTCTCATTTATGCTTTCAGTCATTCTCTGAACACCTTGATCTGATTTCATGATTGAGGGTGACATGAGTAGAACCTAACATGTTGTGCATATAACACTGTCACCTCTAAGTTTGTACGAACCTCAAGTTGATAATTTGAGTTGAGAAGCCCTATGGAGTTGCAACATCCTTGGTGCAGTACTAGGGATCATCACTTTTTGGCGTTGTTGCCAGGGAGGTGTCTAAGTAGGTGTTGTTTCTACTTATAAGTTACTTGCTTTTATTTGCATCAATCTTATTATTTTGAAATTTTTGAAAAAATCCTAAAAACAAAGCTAGTTCTTTCATGCCTCATAGGAGTAGGGATAACCAAGGGAAGTTATTTCCAAAAGCCTCCACTCCCTCAAGTAGTCAACCTTCTTTCTTCTTCAGTGACTGTGAACTTCCCTCTCTAACTACAAGGGAGTTAGAAGACCCTTTAGGTGAAAAAATTGAAAATTTTGAAGAACCAATAGGGTAAGAATAACCTATCTCACCTACCCAAACCATCACTGAAAACAGGAACAATGAGTTTTTCCCTATTAGAGAAACCAATGGAGAGGCTAGAATGAAGAATATGTGCCCTACTGCCCTTCCACACTTCCATGGCCTAACCTTTGAGGATCCTCACACCTTCATGTTTGATTTAGTTTGTTGTATGTAAGACCTATGACTACGCTTCTAATGAACAGAAGCTAAAGTTGCTTCCATCTACCCTCAAAGATACAACCTTGCTTTGGTTTATGGGATTACCTAGAGGCAACATCACTACCTAGGCCCAAATGCAAGAAGTCTTCAATGAAAAATACAGGGATTATTGTAGGTCCAAAGAGACAAAGGAGGAAATATTTAAGATGATTATTGGACCCGATGAATCCTTAGAGGACTGTGAGGAAAGATTCCAACTCAATTATAGGAGGGCCAACTGCACCCTTGATTCTGAGTCACTCAATCTAGTTCTTCTCTGAGGGATCAAGGAATATGTAATGGAAACCCTCAACATGATGTCTGGAGGATATATCTACTAGTTTCCTTATGATGGCATCAAAACTGTATTCAAGAATCACTCCAGGGCTGCTAGGAAAAAGGGTAGGTCTAGCCAAGGCTTGGCCAGTTCCTCTCCCTCAACAACAACCATTAAACATGCAATAAGAAGTATGTTGGAGGATTTTAAAAGTAAAATGTTGCATACCTTTTATTTTTAAATGGATATTATGAAAATCAAAAGGAAGCAAGAGGAGGCAGAAAGGGCACTAGCTATCTTTTGTCCTAGATGCACTAAGAGACACCCTAGGAATGAGTACCCGCTAAATGTCATAGAAGTCTACTCTGTCTGTGAAGAAAATCATGCCACATACAAATATCCCTCTCCATCAGGTATGAAAGTTGTATACCAATGGGCAGAAGGTAGTGCATAGCAACTCTATTTCATTAACCAAAGGAGGCCTCAATGTCCTCGACCATGTCAACAAGGCATGCAAGGTTCACACTATCCTCATTACAACCCAAATCAGAATGCACCTTTTTAGCCTTGGTACTCTTTCAATCATCCGTCATGTCCCACACCACCTCCTTTGATTTATACCCCTTAGTATCCTCCTCATCCTATTCACCCTCCTTTCCATCCATATCCACCTCAATCTTTCCAGTGGGGTAACCCCTCACAAGGGTGGAGGCCTTAGACAACCCAACCTCCTGCTATACTGCCTCCACCACAACCTCAACCACAAATAACTCACCACACCCCACCTAAGCAACCTCAAATTCCTACTCAACCTAATCTGAATTCGAACAATAAGAATGCACAACAGTTCTATAGTGGGGAGACATCCTATCCTGCTTATGTTGTGGAAATTTAAGAGATAAAAATTCGGTTTGGGAAGGTACTCCTAGATAATCAACCAGCTTCCCCACCTGAAGAGCTTGAAGAAGAGAAGGAAGAGAGTGCCCCTAAGGTTAATGCACCTCCTTATCCTGAAAGTTTGGTCCACCCTAAACAACACACCTGAGAAGAGGATGAAATTCATGGAGAATTGAAGAAATTTTGTGTCAAGATACCCCTTCTTGAGGCCATTAAAGATGTTCCCATTTACAACAATATTATTAAGGAGGATTGTTTCAAAAAGCCTAGGAGTAGAAGAAGAGATACCCTCATAAAAAATGTTGCTGGACATCTATCTAATATGATGCTAGGAAGAGTATCTCCCTAGAGTACTTGGATCCTAGTATCCCAGTAGTGGATGTGCACGTTGATAGAATTATGGTCCCTAATACCTTGATTTATGTTGGGTCTGCAATCAATATAATGACCAGGGAAACCATGTTGAATATCAACCTCCAAGGAGCTTTAATAAATACTACTAGAGTACTGCATCTTGCAGACAGATCCACAGTATCCCCTAAGGGAGTTATTGAGGATGTGATGGTCCCAATTGAATCTTGGAAAACCCTAGTGATTTCCTGGTTCTCCAGCCCAAAACCAAGTTTAATAGCTATCCTCTCATCCTAGGAAGACCTTGGATGGTCATTGTTGATGCCTAAATTAGTTGCAAGGCTAGGAACATGACTATTAATAATGGACATTTATCAAAACAACTTGTGTTGTATCCTCCTGCCTAACCTTCTATTGAGCATGATTTACCCTTATGTCTAAAGGATGAGGAAGAGGAATAATTTTATCAAGCATCCCTCTACCAAGTTTGCACTCAAAATATTGTTATAGGAGTGGGGAAACTTGATGAAGATGACCTTATTGATCATATCTTATAGAATCATCCTCCGACTACCATACTAGTTGATGAACTATTGAAAGAATCTGAGAGTAGTCCTTGGACTGATTTTTTCTCTGTTGACTCTATCCTAGAACATGCCAAGATTATAGAAAATGGCCCATCCATAACTTTAAAGATCAACCCATCTCTATTATCTGAGAAGGAATAACAATTATGCAGTGTGTTGAGGAAACACCTAGATGCTTTTGCTTTGGATTATAAGGAGATGAAAGGTGTGCATCCTTCAGCCCGTACTTATCATATTTACATCAAAGAGGGATGCAAGCTTGTGCGCCAACCCCAGAGGAGGATGAAACCAACTCTTAAGGAAATAATGAAAGAGGAGTTACAAAAACTACTAGATGTAGGGTTCATTTACCCCATTTCAAATAGTGAGTGGGTGTCCCCTCTCATTTTAGTCCCAAAGAAAAATGGGAAATGGAGGATGTGTTGACTATATAAAACTTAACAAGGCTACAAAGAAGGACCATTTTCCTTTGTCCTTCATTGACCAAGTCCTAGATGACCTTGCAGGGAAGAAATTCTTCTCTTTCCTAGATGGATTTAGTGGATACAACCAACAGAAATCAGCCCTGAGGATGAAGATAATACCACATTCACATGTCCTTGGGGTACCTTTTCTTATAGGGTCCTTCCATTCGGTTTGTGCAATGCCCCTACTACTTTCCAGAGGGAAGTTCTAAGTAACTTCATTGAACTTGTTCATGACACTGTTAAGATAAACATGGATGACTTCACTTCTTATGGATGTGACTTCTAGGAAGCTCTCTCTAATATTTGTAAAGTCTTATAGAAATGCATTGAAATGAATCTGTCATTGAATCTCGAGAAATGTGAAATTTTGATGAATGCATGGATTTTCCTTGGCCATTCTATATCCAAGAAATGGGTACATGTTGACCCAAACAAAATTTCCACCATTAAAAGAGCACCTATCCCTCAAAATCAAAGAGATGTCAAGAGCTTCCTGGGATTAGATGGGTATTATATAAGGTTCATTAAAGACTTTATTAAACTGGCTTCACCCTTGTTTGGATTACTAGCTAAATATTCAGATTTGTGTTGGAAAAACAACTATCAAGAGGCCCTTGAAGTGTTGAAAGAAAAGTTGACCACTACACACATCCATAGGGGTCCCAACTGGGCATTACCTTTCCATATACACACAGATGCATTAGACAAAGTTGTTGGGGTGACCTTAGGACAAGTGGAAGATAAATTGCCTTACGCTATACATTTCATTAGTAAGAACCTTTCTAAAGTTGAGTTGAATTATACAGTCACTTAAAAGGAACTTTTGGTTGTGGTACATTCTGTGAACAAGTTTAGGCACTATGTCAGTGGTTATCAAACTTTTGTTCACACTGATCATGTAGCCATTAAGTATTTAATGAATAATCCTGATGCCAATGCTAGGATAATTAGATGGTTTTTATTATTACAACAAGTTGATTTGACTATTATTGACAAACTAGGGAAAGAAAATGTGGTTGCAACTTTTTTGGCAAGACTAAACCTACCTGTAGAAAATGAGGAGATGATAGATGATCAACTTGCAGATGAACACCTCTTTATCATCTCGATACTTTCTCCTTGGTTTCCTGACATAACCAACTACTTGGTTGTCGGGAGGTTCACTCCTAATATTTCATCCAAGGAGAAAAGAAATATTGTCAAGAAAAGAGCCCTACTCACTTGGATTGGGGGAAATATTTTTAGATTGGGACCAAATCTAATCCTAAGGAGATGTGTGAGGGAAGAAGAGGTATTTGACATCCTGTCAGCATGCCATGATGAACCTTGTGGGGGCCACTTTGTTGCTAAGAGGATAACCTTAAAGGTTCAACAAGTTGGTTCCTATTGGCCCACTTTACATCAAGATGCAAGGAGGTACACCACTAGGTGTGATCAATTCCAAAGGATGGGTAATACCGCACCGAATGATGAAATTCCCTTACAACCTCAAGTGACCCTAGAGCCATTTGATAAGTGGGGCATGGATTTAATTGGACCTATTTAACCCCCATAAGGATAGAATAAGTATAACATTGTGTGCACTGATTACCTAACTAAATGAGCTTAAACAAAGGCAGTTAAGGCAAAAAATGAGCAGAAGATGGCTGATTTTTTATGTGATAACATCTTCTGAAAGTTTGGTTTTCCAAGGGAGTTAGTCACTCTTCAAAGAGTACAATTCACCTCAAATCTGATTTAATATCTCATGAAGCAGCACCACATCAAGCACATGACATCCACTTCCTATAACCCTCAAGAAAATGGGCAGGTGAAGGTCACAAACTAAGAATTGGAGAACATTATAAGCAAGGTTGTTAGCAGAAACAGAAAAGATTGGGCATATACACTTGTAGAAGCCACTTGGGCCTACAACACCACTTGGAAGACGACCATTGGATTCACTCCATTTGAAATATTTTATGGGAAGGACATGATGTCTATTGAATTCAAATACAACACCTTAAGGATGGAAGCTCAATTAGACATGAAATTCGTTGCATCACAATAGGAGAGGCTGCTCCAACTTAATGATTTAGATGAATTCAGACTGCAAGCTCTCCTATACAGTAAGGTAATCTAGCTACAAAGGAAGATTTGGCATGACAAACACATTAGGGAGAAGAATTTTAAAGAAGGAGATTGGGTCGTGTTGTATGATTCCACATTCAAGGATTTCAATGGAAAGTTAATGACAAGATGGCTGGCTCGCTATCTAGTAGAAAGGTATCATGAGTATGGGTCTGTCCAAATCAGAACAATTTATGAGGAAGGTATTCTCATACTTGGCAATGGTTACAGGTTGAAGTTGTATAAAATTCCTATTTCCAAGGAAGAATTTGTTAATTCAATCAGTAATGAATTGCATGTGATTGGGAGGCTCACAACCCTCATTCCACAAAACTTATAAAGAAAAAGAAAAAAATAAAAGGTCCTAGAAAAAAACCTCCATGAGGTATCTAAGGCCAACTCTAGGGTTGAAAACCTCTCTGAGGCAACCCAAGAGAAAAAAAAATAGAAAAAAAACAAAAGGAAATGAAAAATAAGATGAAATATCCCCAAGTGAAAACCTCCTTTGAGGCACCTAGGGAAGACATGTAGGTTGAAAACCTCTACAGAGGTAGTCCGTGTGTCTCAAAACAAACAAACACACACATACACACAAAAGAGAAATAAAACACAAAGGAGTTCTTACACTACTTTTTCTAACATCTTTCTTTTGCAGGACTCCAGATAGTCAAGAGAACCAAATATATAGAACATATTCCACAAATTCATTCCTTCATTTTTCCAGCCACCCATTGCATTTTCACCCTCTTCACTCACCTCCCTACCTCTCTGTTGAGCCAATTAATTGTTCCTATAGGACCAACTGAATACTGCACATTAAATCGTCAACCTGAGGTTTCTTTTTTCGATTTC
The DNA here is from genome assembly GCA_000404065.3 of Pinus taeda. NCBI lineage: Eukaryota > Viridiplantae > Streptophyta > Pinopsida > Pinales > Pinaceae > Pinus > Pinus taeda. The sequence goes on along the minus strand of APFE030534680.1, from coordinate 54,147 downwards.
AAGGTTATCGGCACAATTTATGCAAAAGAAATGCTGGTATGACTAATTACTACTACCCTATTGAAAAGAAAAGTTGCAATGTTAAAGGAATCAATCTGTAATTCATTTTCTAATTTAAGCAAACCATTCAAAACATCAACTTCTAAATACTTTATGAAGGAAACAACAATGGAAAACCTATCAAGTATCAAGTTGTTACTTAGGGAAAAACAACTATAGAATGGAAAAACAACACTGTGAAATCACATCACCGAAAGAAATTGAGTATGCAAGATAAAGATCCTATGATATTCTATAGGAAACAGTAGGAAATGATGATACTTCTAACGAATTAAATAAAGAAACTCTACTTTGTAACAACCTCTAGAAATCCTATTTAAAATAGAGCATGCAATTTAATGAGCGAGTAGCAATAAACTAAAATAAATTACACAAATTAAATAACTAAAACAAGAGAACCAAGCACCAATTTAACAATACAGGTAAAGAAAAGTTTTCTTCTAGGATCGGGCCCAAATCACGAGAATCGAACTTCCTTATAGAAGAAATCAACACAACAAATTAAATCTGAATAATAAATGCTTCCATTCATTTACAGAGAGTTAATTACAATCAATGCCTTCTCAAGTATGGACTTATATCAAAATAATATTACAATCGAACAACCCCTTTCAAGGCTCAATGTCAAGTTTTTATACTATGTCGGTAAAATATAAGAATTATGAATCTGTTTTTGATAAAGAACGATCTTGAGAATCTGAAGATTCTCAGGATGCTCATTTTAAGTTATAAGAGGTCTTAATATATCTGGATGACCAAGTGGGAAGCCTGTGCTTAGCTGATTTACTCTAAACAAGGTTCAAGAGCTTGAATCTATCTAATCTCCTATGATCATTCCAGGAAACAACATTGGGTGCCAATTCATTAATAGATTCCTGTCCAAAATGAGAATCCAATCGTAAGTAAATAATTATTTAGTGGTCATATTCATTCACAAAGGTAATGAAATAATAATATGTATAAAACACTTCTAGAATCCATACTTCATAAGTTATCATATTTGAATTACAAGAAAGGCATAGAAATTAATATAGAAACTAAGGAATAAGGTAAGGAAATTATAACAATTATGAGGCCCAACATCACCCCCCAAATGACCTTTTTGCATGGCCTCATGCAAATAAATGATTAACATGTAAGGCAGTTAAGGAGTAAGCTTCACAAGATTCCTCTCCTCTATGTCTAAAGGCATTCCTTCTTCTGAGTTCTTGAAAGGCCACATACTTACCTACCTTTGATAAATCATTCTCAGATTTATAAAAATACTGAGGGCACCAAATCATGGGACATCTATAGCTGCACCCTATCTAATTGATACCTCTTTCTAATACGTGAACATAGTCTTGTACTCTAGACATGGAATATTAAAAATTATGGTAGCCAAAGGGTTATCTATTTTTTATTTCATTAGATGATGCCTACCATCTCACTTTAGCTCCACAAAGAGCCTCGTCCTTGATATGTTCCAAATATTTCAGTCTTGAATGTAAAACATCATCATGAATTTGTGCGAGTGCAGAAGCAACAACAAGTTTTTCTATGAAGATACCATGACAAATTTGCATGCGAAAAGAGTTATTAGGTTCCCCTTTGACCGAAAGATCAAGACCATGCTCTCTCCTCTGGAAGGTGTGATACAATTTTTTCCATTTAACCTAGTTCCTAGCAAACGATATGAAGGCCTCAAACTGAATGTCCCTAATAAATGGAACAACATTTTCTTCCACATGTTCTTCTAAAAAGGAATTATGCATATATAATTCACACAAAAGATAATGTGTGTACTCATCATGTTTATGGAAAGTAATAATGAAATCCAATAGATTTTTAAACTCATATAGTTGTCCAGACTCTATAGCTTTAACTTTGAGCAACAAATGTTTCTCAAGTAAATACAATGCATCATTCTGGGTTGGGGACATATATGCCAATACATTTGAATAAATGGAGCATATTTCCTTTGTTTTCTATGAAGCCTTATTAAGATAATCCTTTAAATTCTTTATTTTCTTCTTATATGATCTCAGTTGCGCACAAGTCTCATCCTCAGTTGTTGTCAGTGCCCTGAATCGTTGAAGAAATTCATGATGTTCCTTTTGAGGCACTGCTTCTTTCTGGTATCTTGCAATAGCCTCTTGCTATCTTTCCATAGTTTTATGCAAGACTTTAATGGATGCATCTACAATTAAGGGAGTATAAAGAGGCACATCCTCTATTTTTACTCCTCTATCAATAAGGTTATATGGTGGATCTATTTGAGTTTCTACTTCAACGAGACTAGGAGGAACATCAATCCTCTGTATCTTAGAATCGGTCTGAGTTCCTACTTTAGTAAATACAATAACAAAGTCTTCCTGGGTACTTGCTTCATTAGAGATAAGTGTGAGATCATTCTGGGTTTCAATCTCTTGAGTTTCCTTCTTTCTTCTAAGCTTCCTCACATGACCTTTATGAAACTTCTTAATACCATGCAACTAATTTATTAGTTGCGTATCTTCCTTCAAAATTTCTTATTTTAGTATTTCAATTTATCAATCTCCTCATGAAATTTACCTTTTTCGTATGGTACTTATAGTCTTCTAAACAATTTTTCTAGCCAAGGTTTTTGAAGAAAAAGGAGAAGAAAAATCAACTATTATCTCAAATTTTCCAGTAATAATCTCCTGAGGAGATTCGACTGTCAAAGGGTCAGTTAATGAATTATCAACTTCCATTGTCATTACATCAGTTGTAGATTTCAGTAAGTCTTTTTCAAGAAGATCAACCTGAGATTCAACTGAAAAATTAGTACCACCATCTCGGCCTTCACCAACCAGATCTTCAAGGACGAATTGTTGAGCCATATCTTCCAGAGAAGAGGACTCCAATATAGTAGCAACAAAATATCCATAATACTCTTGGAAAGGAATAGATTTAGGGTTTTCATCTAATTCCAAAGTAACAATAGCTAAATAATTAACGGGAGAGGTTGCAACTGGTGAATTAGGTGAAGTCCCCTTGTCAAAATGGTTTTTAGGATGGGCTACAGGTTCTTCCAATGAATTGGTCATTTCTTCTCCTAAATTCACAATTTCCAATAAACACTCTATTCCTTCTAATGCTTGAGTCATTTCTATTTCTTGTTTTGTCTATTTTGGGGTTGGTAAATAATAAATATTGAGTTGATTTTTCTCCAAGGGTTTCCCAGTGCATCTCTTCTGCATTAGAGAAATCTTGGGTCGAATTTCCTTTTGGTAACTACTCAAGAGGATTCAAAGAACTCTTACCTTTCTTAACTAGCCTAGCTGACCTTCTTCTTTTCTTGGTTGGTGAAGCTAGAACATATTTCATTCTTTTCTTCGCTTTATTGAGCTTTTTAGGTTTTAAATTTTTTGCAGTTCCCCGTGGAGTTTTTTCTGTCACTAAAATTTCATTCAAATTATCCTCATTGCCTTTTTCTAACTGCTCATTACTAAATGAAACATTCCCGGATGTTTCAATAAATGTTTCGTTTCCTAAAGGAATGTTTTGGCCAGCATCAGTGTTTCGAAGGAACCCTTCCCAAGTCTCTTGAGCTTGATTGAGACTTACTATGATTAATAATTTGATAAGTCTGTGGTGACTGACGACCCAGACTTGGTCTTTAGATCTTCTCAACCTAGCAGTGGTCTCATGCAACAACTAATTGAGAAAGTAGGGAAGGTTTAGAGTTACCTTTCGCCTTAGAGATTCCATTAATTTGAGATGACATCCCCTCACCACATCATGCCTTTTTTCACAGGTAATATATCACTCGAGATACCTTTTAATTCTTTCCACAGTTTCAAAAATGAATTGGGCTTATACCCCTTTCCTTTCCCAACCAATTCTTCACTAGTGTTCAGAAACAAGAGGGCTACATTTTGGAGCGAAGTTTGTATCTCGTTCCATTTTTCTCCCTCTGTTAGAAAACCTATTACTGATGCTATTGCACCTTCACTCACTTGTATGTTTGTGTTTCTTACCATTACTATGCCATTGTCGACATTCCTTGTGAATTATAATGCTACTTCGTTATCAAAGCCCTTTAATCGTTCAAAGTATTTCGTCCATCCAACTTGGATCAAAATATTGTTCACCTGCTCCAAGACCTATAATTGAGTAGCTTCATATTAGACCGAATGATCGCCCATTTTTTTATTGTTCGAAAGGACGCAATTTTGCAGCTTGAAACAACAAAATTAAAAATATATACTAATAGTAATTATGCACAGAGTATAAAGAATCAGTGATCATGACATGTAATGATATTTTAAAAATTTAAATAAAAAATCATATATCAGTGTTATCTTGCCCCCCCAATTGAATTGAAGGTCGTTTGTGGCTGTTAATTAGTTTTTAATAGGTTGGCAGGTTTGACACAATTAGAGGATATTGTGATATTAATGAAGCGTAATAGGGTAACCGTTAAAAATAAAAATAGAAAGCATAGGGTATTTGTGACATGTGAGAGAATCATTGAGATATTTATTAATCATGAGATGTAGTGATAACTCTAATTATTATAATACATGGAAGGTTCAAGCAAAATAAAGGCATGTAGATATTTCTACGAATAATAGATGGATGGAAACAATAGTTGCATCAAGTATATCATTAGAGAGAAAAAAAATAAAATAAATTAGTTAGAATGTTGAATTTATGAAAAATTGGTATCCTTGCTATGTAGAATTATAAAGAATTAGTCATGGAAAACCAATCCTTACCACTTTCTAGGAGGGATTTATAAATTTCCATAATAAATCTAACAACATTTCCTTCATTAATTTTGAGGAGACAAAATACGCAACTTAAATTGTAATTTTTAAATTTACTTTAATACCACAGGCACGTCCTCTGCTGCCAGTAGGTGTCCATAACCTCGACAAGGTTTCCTTTTTATCCCATTGAGATGCCATTATCTCATTTACTAGGAAATATTCGTAACTTGTTTTTATATTATTTTTTATCAAAACATTTACAGAAGGTCATTGTTATGGTGTGGTAACCAGTTAATAACAATGTCATTCAATAGAGCTAATGAGGTGAACAAGCCGACTCGTGATGAGACCTCTTATCCTTTGACCCGGAGACCAAAGGCCATTACCCTGGCTTGGTGACTAGAAGTGGTAATGTCACTCCACTAGATCCTATGATCATGGTAGGCTGACTTGTGATGATACCTCCTATCCTCAGTTAAATTTTGAGTTTGCTTGTTAATATTTTTATTAAACAAATGAGGTGACTTAGTAAATGGGGTGGCATGTCAACTCCTTAAGAGTTAGAGATGGTGTAAAAAGTATTATAATAATTACTTTTTAGCTTGCTAATTTTGTCCTCAAAGTTTATGATCATGAAATCATTATAAATTGGGATGAAAGAATGCTCCTTAAGTGGTGATGGGGGGAATGCATCATGAGAATTTTTATAGATTTCTTACAGTACCAAGGGAGTTAAAGATTAAGGAAATTTCAAAATTTTGATAATGATTTCTTATAAACCATTCTCCAATGATAAACATTAGACAAGTTAGTTATCCAACCATCATAACAAAGAAGGGATGAAAAATGTTAGTTACCCTAAACAAATAGAAACATCAATAGGTTAGGGAAATAATAATTGCATCTCAGGAAACAACAATTGTGGTTAACGAAACAATAACTGTGATTAAACAAACAACAATTGTGACTAAGGAAGCAACAATTGTGACTAAGTAAACAACAATTGTAGTTAAGGAAACATCACATCTGGTTAGGGAAACAACAACTATGACTAAGGAAACAACAACTTTGGTTAAGGAAACAATGACTATGACTAAGGAAACAACAACTATGACTAAGAAAACAACAATTGTGGTTAAGGAAATAACAATAGTGATTAAGGAAACAATGATTGTGACTGACAAAACAACTGTAATTAAAATATCAGTCATTTTTCCATATCTAACATAAAAAATAAAATAAAATTATTTGCGTTATGTACAAAATGAAGAAGGTTTCAAAAGAAATTTACCCAGTTGTGACTACGAGGACATTTCATTGATCAACTACAACCTACAAATTTGTGTCACTATCAACTTTGTGAAGAAAGTATTCTTGTGTAAGTGGTTGGTGATACAAAAAAATTTGATGCTCATTAGTAAGGAAAGAAATGCCAAAATTATCAATTGTAGTAAGGCACACTGTTCCATTGTCATGAACTTCAGTAACTTCGTAAGGGCCAATCCATATTGTTTGGAGTTTACCTGGAAAGTCTTGGAATCTGGATTCATATAACAATGCCCAATCCCCCTTATGAATTTTTTTCCTTTTAATAAAATGATCATGCCATTTAACTCGTGGTTGTTGGACTATGGCAATGCGTTGTAAGGTAAGAAGGAAAATTTAATCAAGTTCATTGAGTTATTATAAGTTTTTTTTGGTGCTTCTGTGAGATCTAGTCTGATTACCTTGGCAGTTCTGAGAGTCGTAACTTCAAACTCGATCGGAAATATAGGTTCCTTAACAAAAATGAGTTGATAAAGTGAATAGTGAGTAGTGATAAGCCCATAAGGATTCCAGAAGCTTGGTGGCCCAATCTCGGTGATTTACAGATATTGTTTTAGTATCTGTAAAATCCAAAAGAAAGAGAGTTATTAAAATCATTAGAATAAGAGGGGAATAACATTTTACTCATCATTTATTTATCAATGATGTATTACTTTTCACTAATGGTTCTCTAGTATAAGGGAAAATGTTACAATAGATTTTTCATTTGTATTGGAAGGCCATGGGAATGGAAATTAATGTGCACACATCTATAATTAGTTTTAATAATATAATTGAAAAGGTACAATATTTTTTTCAGGCAATTGTTTCCATAAATAAATTTGATTTATATGCTTTCCTCAAATACTTTAGCTTCATTCTGAAACAAAATGGTGATAAACATAGTTGGCATTAGATTATTGGAAAAAATGAGAGAAAAATACACTTATGGTGTAACAAGTGGTTGTCTCAGGGAGGAAGATTGACTCTACTTAAGGCTATATCGGAAGCAATTCAAGTATATTGGCACTCTTTAGTGCACATTCTCAAGGGGATTCTTGAGAAATTAAGGAAAACCTATTTCAAATGCCCCTAGAACAGGAACTTAGAGTAGGGAGGTTATGATCTTTTACAATGATACACCTTAGTGCCACCAAAGAGTGAAGGGCATTGGGGTCCTAACATATTCATCTATTTGGAAATGCTCTACGTAGAAAAATCCTTTAGAATTTTGTCACTATAGAAATTCTATGGAAAAAATTAATGGTGTAGAAATACATCATTCTAATATTTCCCTTGAATGGATTAGAAGTGATAGAAAGAATGTTAAATACGTCTCTAATAATTAAAAATCCATAGTTTTAGCCTTCCCCATTATTTGCCAGTTTTTACCCTCGAAGGCTAGTAACAGAAGGTTTAATGTTATTGGAGTTGATGTCATATTAGGCTATGAGAATGGTACTTTCTTCCAAAGAGACAATTCAACTTTTACATTCAAGATCAATTTACCTTAAATCAAATAGTTGATCGGGATCCTAAATATATATGGCATTAAAAATGGTTGTTCAATAGAACATTAGGTGAATAAGGAAAATTTTCAAATTGATGGAATTCATATTTGGAGTCGAAAAAGGGCCATATTCATATCAAGTACACAATGCATTTTTTGGGCTAGTTAATAAACAAGGTTGGGGGATTGTACAACTAGTTTTGGTAATATTGTTATGCATTGTGGGGAAAGGAAAGACTCAAAGTCATGATGGTATAAACTCTCGAAGATAAGGACTCCCAAATATCTATCATAGACATTTGGCTTCCTTTGAGTAATGGACTATTCACTTGGGAACTACTTCATAAGGGATAGGTACATGGACCTAGTTATTTAATTTTATGTAAAATTTTTGAAGAAACTATCCTACATCTTGCTATATTATGTCCTTTTACTTGCCAAGTATGGTGAGATATTAACAAGACTTATGGTTATTGAAATTTTTAGTCTAGGGACAATATATAATATTACAAATGTATCTAGTTCTAAAGGGAGCAACTAAATGAGTTTAGAGCTATTCCAATACTTGTATTTTGAGACATGTGGCTATCTTATAATGCACTTTTGTTTCAAAATAGAATCCACACCCTATCATTTCATGGTTTTCCTTAGGATGATGTTATATGTCAAAGTTCAAAATATGATTCTAAAAAGTGAGAATACTCAAGGACTATAAGTATTTCAGGTTGATAAGGGATTACCTAAAAGCAAAATATCATAAAAGCATTTTGGAAGGGCTTCTATTTCTAAGTAAGACACACAATTATAAATTCAAAGCATGTTTGGGTATGAAATATAATAATTGTGTTTAGGTCATTAATTAAGTTAATAAGTGCATAAAGGTTCAATAGATTACAAATCTATGATAATTCATGCTCATGACTAAATAGATAAATGAGGATAATCAAATTCAATATATTACTCTTAACCTCTAGCCATGCAATTAAAAGAGAATAAATCATAGCTTGAAGTGTTCATTTTTACTTACATATACATAAAACACAACATTGAAACTCACACAGTATAAACAAAATTGGTTTTAAAATTAGTTTCATCCATTAGAAAAAACTCTTAAACTCTTAATGGAATCCCAAACAAAATTACTCTTAAACTCTTAATGGAATCCCAAACAAAATTACTCTTAAACTCTTAATGGAATCTCAAACAAAACTAGACTGATATTTAATCAAATAAGTAATTAGATAATAAAAAAAGTTTGTAAATCAATAATTAAAGCTTATTTATTTTTGGTAATTTCTATTTTTTAATAATTTCTATTATTATCATTTTAAATACAAAATGACAAGCCCTTGCCCATGATAAACGTTTGCTCTTTCCCAGGCATTCGTGCATAGAGATAATACCGTTATCTACACCAGTCGATACCAATGAAAGCCATAGATTTAGATGGTTACATGCACAAGTCTATACAAATGAGACCGGAACTCGCCCATGTCGGCCAGCGACCTCTAGTCTCTGTTTTTAACAACTTAACCTTTGATCACCATTTCGCGGAGGCTACACTGATGTCCTATATTCGCATATGGTCGGATATATCGACGCTACCATGCCCGGGGACTTTATCGGAGCCTGCATTACGCTAAGTCGAGGATGATATTAGGCCAAAACCAAAGAATGCCCACGGCAAGTGATTAACATGCTCTGCCACTTGTGATTCTAATCCATTAGTCCAACTGTAGCCAACCCCATCGTTGAATTGCTCCATCTGTCTTATAGAATGTGCTGCAATACCACAGCAAATTGACCTAGTGGTGTTAAAATTCAAATTCTTCACACGACCTGGGAATTATAAGGGATGAAACATAGATAGGGAACGAGAGTTTTATGACAACGAAATATGATCGTATGATGAAAATGGAACCTGGGGAAGATAAATATTTTGTTCATAGAATGCCTTCCGCAAGACCCACTTCTCAATGTGCCCAATGTCAGTCGGTTTTATCAGTGAAAGACTATAATATAGTGAAACTAAATGATTGAGTGGAGGGATTTATTTTACAATCTAGTATGATGTAAAACCAAATGATTGAGTCTAGAGATTCATTTTACAACCTAGAATAATGTGTAATCTTGTCAGTTTATCATAAAGTTGAACAAAATTTACAATTGAAGAAACTAGGTCTCTCTCTGACTCATGTTAAATCCATATTAAATACCTAAATCCATATTAAATTGATAAATTTACACTGGTGTAAACACTTCCACCTAATGAACGGTATCAATGTCAATGGTGACGTTGATGAATTCCTGTTCTAGAAATGGCACACAGACCTGTAAATCCCATGCAGTTGTCGACTTGTTAGCCCTCAAGCAGTCATACAAGTGAAAGCCTTTTATCACTAGGTACTCCCTACATACAAGACATGAAAGTAAAGCTGCTAGCAGCGAGTTATCTTACGACACGTTTACCGATGGAATTCCTCTCTGTTACGAGCCTTTTGAGCCTTGTGGAAATACAAATAGCCCCAAAATATTTCATTTGATCCTTCTCTAGAGAGAACCATGTTCACTCCCTAGGACTTAATTTTACGGGACAATAAAAACATGGGCGTGCTTGCTCTGATAGTTGTCCTTAGATCTGTTAAAAAAGATGTTACTCATTATATTAAGAAGCACCTAAATCTCTTGCAATTCAAAAACAGAAGTCAAAGAATGCACCTTATTTTGTGAGGAAAGTGACCCTTGAAAATAACTGTGGAGATGTCTATAGATGTTATAGACACTCACAGACTGAGTCCACAATGCCAACTTCTGTATCGAGGTGATTTTGTATCAGAGGTTCCACAGGATATTTCATTTCGTTCATTGAAAGTCGGTAAGGTTTAGAAGAATTGGCCACTCGGTTAAAATCCAACAGTAGATTGTTACATACATAGATGGTAGACAAATGTTATATTAATGTTGCCTGCGCTAATAAATTAGAAAGTGAAATGTATTGTTAAACGGTTCACTGACTGCAGAATAAATCACAAGGAAGACCATGTATGTATACTATACCATACAGATGTTCTACTACAAAGCTTAGTACATTTACTATGTATCATTTAGTACATAACTTAGTGCATCGATGATTGTTTTTGAGGTGGATAAATAGAACAGGTCAAGCGATCGGAGGGTCGGAGGGCAGTCAGGTTCCTGACGGAGTCTGGTATCGTCCACAAAGAGTAGCAGTCATTCAAGGAAAGACTTTGGAGGTCCGTCAGGTTCCCGAGCGAATCTGGGAGCGTCTGCAAAGTGGAGCACACGCTCAAGGAAAGACTTTGAAGGTTCGTCAGGTTACCGAGCGAGTCTGGGAGCTTCTTAAGAGTGTGGCACCTGGTCAAGTCAAGTCTTTGTAGGCCCGACAAGTTTCCCACCGAGTTTGGGGGCATCTGCAAAGTGTAGCATCCCTTTAAAGTCAAGAAGTTGGAGGCCCGTTAGGAACCCCACCGAGTCTGGGAGCATCTATAAAGTGGAGAAGAAATGCAAGTCAAGATTTTGGAGGCCCGTAAGGCTCCCAACTGAGTATGGAAGCATCTACAAACTGGAGCACCATCCCAAGTCAAGTGTTTGGAGACTTGTCAGGTTCCCAACCGAGTCTGGGAGAGTCTGCAAAGTGTAGCACGAGCCCCAAGTCAAGTATTGTTAGAAAAAATTTAGGAATTTAATGTTCGTTTTTGTGGAGGAAAGAGGCAGAGAGTTATTACTTTCGCGAAACTGGGTTCGTGCATTGGGAAGCTGATTTTGTGGAGTTACCTTCCCGCACCGCTAGGCTATTTCCCAGACTTGGATTTCGCGCACTAGGCAGCTATTTCAGAGACTTAGGAATAATATTTATTCATGGAAAAAATAGGAAGTAGGTTTTGGAGCAACACAATAAAAACTTAGTATTGAATTCTAAAATATGAAATACATTTACATGAGATTGCCACTCATTCACCAAGTAAAATAAAAGTTACAATGATTTAAACTTACGCGGAATAACATAGTAAAACAGAGTAATTGTTGTTTCACCCACCAAAATTTGCTCCACCATTTTCTCCACAGAGACTTGCACTCTTTTTCTTTTTGCCCTCTTACTCACTAACCTCTCTACACAGTCAAAATGAATTTTACATTTATATTTAACTCAACATACAATTTTACATTTAATTCATGATGGAGAAAAATAATTAATATGATGTTGTTGTTGAGTGTGTTCGGAAACGTGCAGGTGTTTCTGGAGTGTGGGAAATGGTCGCTGAATGAATGCTTGCCCATATCTATTTACCAAAGTACATTAACTTCTTTAAATGCCTTTGCTCAGTTTCTGAATGGTTTGCGTCTGGCTTCAATCCTTATATCTTCAAGCAGAGATGCAACTTGCAAAAATACGTCTGACAGGTATGGATGTTGTCACGCTGTTTATTGAGGTGGTTGGGATAATTATTTCCATCACTCCCCCTTAATCAAAATTTATGCCATTGACAATTCCCAAACAGTTTTTGAGATAAAAAAAACTTTCACCTGCCAATGGCTTTGTGAAAATATGAGCAAATTGTTCCTGTGACCTACATTGCTGTAACACAATTTCATCATTGTTAATCAACTCTCTAATAAAATGATATTTAGCATCAATATGCTTGGTCCTTTTGTGGAAGACAAAATTCTTTAACAATGCAACTGTTGAGATGTTGTCGCAGAAAATAGTTGTCCCGCCCTCTTGGTTATGACGAAGATCCTTCAACATCCTTCTCATCCAAACTGCCTGACATGCTGCTGATGTTGCTCTGACATATTCAACTTCTACTGTTGACAGTGACACTATTGGCTGCTTCTTGGAGGCCCATCAAATGGCTTCCGAACCCAAATGAAATACATATCCTAACATGCTCTTTCTGTCATCGACATTGCCTACCCAATCATTGCCATTGTAACCAACCAGCCTAAAATCATTCGTTGTTGTGTACAAAACGCCATACTGTTTTGTCCCATTGACATACCTCAGAATCCTTTCCGCTGCTTGCCAATGTGTCTCCTTGGGTGTCTCCATGAATCTTGACACCAAACTTACTGCATACATTATATCTGGCCTAGTGGCAGTCAAGTACATCAGGATGCCTATCATGCTTTTGTATAATGTCAAATTGACATTGTTGTTGCAATCTTCTTTGCTCAAATTCAACCCTATGACAGTTGGAGTTGGCGCGGACTTGTTGTTCTGCATTTTAAACCTCTCCAAAATTTTTGCCACATACTTTGCTTGAGAGATAAAAATGTCATTTTCTGTTTGTTTCAGTTCTATGCCCAAAAAATATTTTAACAATCCCAAGTAAGTCATTTCAAACTCACTCTTCATGACTTGTTTGAAATCAGCAATGAGGAAATCATCACTGTCTGTAAAGATCAAATCATCTACATATAAGACAACAATGAGAATCTTACCTTCGCTCTCTTTGATGTAGAGAGTAGGCTCACCGTCACATTTGTCGAAACCATTGTCTAACAAGTAAGAATCTATCTTGTTGTACCATGTGTGCGGTGCTTGCTTCAACCCATAAAGAGCTTTCTTCAACCGATATACTTTGTCTTCTTGGCCTTCAATCTCATAACCAGGTGGTTGCGCAACATACACTTCTTCTTTCAACACTCCATTCAAGAACGCTAACTTTATGTCCATATGATACACTGTCCATTTATGCTGCGCGACAATCGCCACAACTGCACGCATTGTATCCATCCATGCGACTGGTGTGAATGTCTCCACGTAATCTCTTCCATGCTACTGCTTGTATCCTTTGACAACTAGCCTTGCTTTGTGCCATTCAATATTTCCCTCAATGTTGCTTTTGGTCTTATAGACCGACTTTACCCCAATAACATGTTTTCCTTTTGGAAGGCTCACTAACTCCCATGTGTCATTCCTTTCTATTGCTTCTATTTCTTCCTCCATTGCCGCAACCCATTTTTCTTCTTTGACTGCATCTTCAAATTTGATTGGGTCATCTACATGACAAAATAATGCAAATAAGGAATTCAGACCTGCGCTACTATCAACTTCATCTTGCTCATAAATTTCATTTAAAATTTTGAATTTTGGCCTTCTTGTGCTTGATGAAGATGGGCTTGATATGTCACTTGGTGTCGCGCTTCGTGGTGTGCTTGGAGAAGCACTTGCTTGGATGTGCGAAACTATCCTGTTATTTGTTGATGGCATTGCTTGTTGTCTGCTTTGCTGCACTTGAATAAGAGTCGAGGGAGTCAGAGTTGAGGAATTACTTACTGTTGTTAATTCCTCTCTGTCCTCATGTGGTATACATGCTTTGACATTGATTGTCTTCTCTAAACTTCCATCCCATGCTTCCTCTTCTATGAACTGCACATCTCTGCTGATTATGACCTTCTTGGTTAATGGATTGTAGAGTTTGTATGCCTTGGATTCATCACTATATCCAACAAATATGCATTTCTCCCCCTTTGTTGTCCAACTTCTTTCTCAACTCATCCGGGACATGTGCATAAGCGACACATCTAAAAACTCTCATGTGAGTGACATTTTGTTTTCTTCCACTCCATGCCTCTTCAAGAACAATGTTCTAGATGCTTTTGGTTGGACATCTATTCAAGATATATGCTGCACAAGCGATAGCTTCAACCCAATAATCATTTGGAAAATGCTTTGCCTTCAACATACTCCTTGCCATCTCCATAATGGTCCTATTCTTCCTTTCTGCCACAGCATTTTGTTGCGGTGTATATTTTGTTGTGAATTGCTTGTGAATTCCATGTTCCTTGAAAAATCGAAGGAAGTCATTTGAGATGTATTCTCCACCTCTATCAGTCCTAAGTACTTTGATATAATGTCTGCTTTTCTTCTCAACAAGAGCTTTGTATTGTCGAAAGCGCTCAAACACTTTTCCGTTTTAAGAGAAGGACCCATGTCTTCCTTGTGTAGTCATCTATGAAGGTCAATACATAGTGGCTACCACCAATTGATGGTGTCTGCATTGGTCCACATAAGTCTGAGTGGACAATTTGCAAAGGTGCCTTTGACCTCACTGACTTTCCTGCTGGAAATGTCTCTCTATGTTGCTTGCCCAAGATACATCCTTCACATATGCTGTCTGGTTTTTCTATGAGTGGTAAACCCTTCACCATGCCTTTCCTATGCAGCAAATTCAAACCTCCAAAGTTGAGATGTCCAAATCTCAAGTGCCATAACCAGTTTTCATCTTTTACCTTTTGCTTGAAAGTTTACTTGTGTGGCAACTGCCCCTTTTCTTCCATTTTCTTGTGAGTTCATAGATAGTTGTGCTTGTGCACCTTCTTTCTGCAAATCTGATATTATTTTCAGGGGAAAAATTCTATTGTCTGTCATTTGAACCTTTTCAATCAACTATCTGCTTGGAAGCCTATCCAAAATTGTGCACACATCATTTTTGAAGAAGACATTGTAGCCTTTCTGCATGAGCTGTCCAACGCTCATGAGATTATGCTTCAGACCGGGGACAAAGTAAACATCAGCGATATAGTTTTTCTCCCCCTTCTTTGTTAGGATATTAACTCTTCCTTTTCCCATGACAGAGACTTTGCTATCTGTCCCTAATGTCACTTCAGATTTCACACTTTCATCTAGATAAAAAAAAATTGCTATGTTTCCTGACATGTGGTTGCTACACCCTGAATCTAGATACCATATATCACTCTGTTTTTCTTTTGCTACATTACAAGCTAAAAACATGCTATCATGGTTCTGATTTTCTCTTGTGAAATTTACACTTGGTTTGTTACTAATGTCATATTGCTTCTTTCTACACTCATTTGCATAATGACCATACTTTTTACAATAATGACATTGAACTTGAGATTTATCATACCTTTGACCTTGTGCTTGATTTTGGCTCAGGCCTTGACTTGGATTTTGATTGCTGCCTCTTCCATTTGAGCTTGAAGGCTTCTTCTTCCACCTCTGTGTGGGCTTCTTCGTCTTCCTCTAGTATATGATCTTCCTCTGCCTCGACCTTGAACAAATGATACTTATGTCTTGAAGGCATGCTCCAATGAGGAGCTTGCTGCTCTATTCAGTCTATGTTCATGAGAAATCAATGATGCATTAAGCTCATCCATTGAGAATTGTGAGAGATCCTTTGTCTCTTCTATGGCCACAACAATGGTCTCAAACCTTGTTGGCAAACTTCTCAAAACTTTCTCAACTATTCTTCTTTCCTCAAGTGTCTCATCATGAGATCTGATTTGAGTAACCAACCCACTTACATGTGTAAAAACCGAGTCTATATTATTAGACTCTTTCATACAAAGTGTTTCAAAATCTCTCCTCAACATTTGTAGCTTTGTTGTTTTGACTTTTGCCATGCCTTGGTAGGTTGTTTGGAGAGTGTCCCATGCTTGCTTGGACTTTGTTGCTGCTGCAACCCTTGGGAATATACTTTCATGAACTGCTTGAAAGATATAAAATAGGGCTTTTGAATCCTTCTTCTTATTGTCCCTTAACACATCTCTTTCTTGTTGAGATAAGCCACCGTATGTTGCTGCATGTGTTGGTCCTTGAAAACCATTCTCCACCAAATTCCAAATGTCTTGAGAAGAAAACATGGCCTTCATTGTAATAGCCCAATAATCATAATTTTTGCCATTAAATTGAGGTATTTGAAGATTAGTCAAGCTTGTGCTTGATGTTGCCATTTCTGAACGTAAAAACAAACTTTCTACCAGTTGGTAAATATGCTAAAAAACAATACGCGCTAAAAACAATTTTTATTGTTAGTAAAAACACTTGTTTTTACACTAACAGAGTTTAACCCACTCTGATACCATGTTAGAAAAAATTTAGGAATTTAATTTTCGTTTTCACGGAGGGGAGAGGCAGAGAGTTATTACATTCGTGAAGCTACTTTCACAAAACTAGGTTCGCACATAGCGAAGCTGATTTCACGGAGCTACCTTCGTACACCGCGAGGCTATTTCCCAGACTTGGATTTCGCACACCGGGTAGCTATTTCAAAAACTTATGAATAATATTTACTCACGACAAAAATGAGGAAATAGGTTTTGGAGCAACACAATAAAAGCTTAGTATTGAATTCTAAAACATGAAATACATTTACATGAGACTGTCGCTCATTCACCAAGTACAATAAAAGTTACAGTGATTTAAACTTACCTGAAATAACACACAATAAAACAGAGTAATGTTGTTTTCATGTGCCCACCAAAATTTGCTCCACCATTTTCTCCACAGAGACTTGCGCTCTTTTTCTTTTTGCCCTCTTACTCACTAACCTCTCTACATAGTCAAAATGAATTTTACATTCATATTTAATTCAACATACAATTTTACATTTAATTCATGACGGAGAAAAATAATTAATATGATGTTTTTGTTAAGTGTGTTCAAAAACGGGTAGGTGTCTCTGGAGTGTGGGCAATGGCCGCTGAATGAATGCTTGCCCATATTTGTTTACCAAAGTACATTAACTTCTTTAAATGTCTTTGCTGAGTTTCTAAATGGTTCACATTTGGCTTCAGTCCTTCTATCTTCAAGTAGAGACACAACCTGAAAAAATACATCCCGTATGGCTGTTGTCAGACTGTTTATTGCAGTGGTTGGGATTATTATTTCCAACAAGCATCTGTTTATTGCGGTGGTTGGGATTATTATTTCCAACAAGTATTTGGAGGCCTGTCAGATTCTCAACTGAATCTGGTAGCATTTGCAGAGTGGAGCAGCTTCCCAAGTCAAGTCTTTGGAGGGTTGTCAAATTCCCAATTGACTTTGGGAGCGTCTGCAGAGTGTGGCAGCCAGTCAACTCAAGGCTTCGGAGGATCGTCAGGTTACTGAGTGAGTCGGGAACTGTATGCAAAGTGGGGCACTCGGTCAAGTAAAGAACTTGGAGGCCTGTTAGGTTCCCCACCGAGTTTGGCAGCGTGTGCAGAGTGGAGCACAAACTCAAGTCAAGATTTTGGAGGCCCATCAGGTTCCCAATCGAGAATGGAAGCGTCTGCAAAGTGGAGCACCTGCCCAAGTCAAGCCTTTGGAGGCTTGTGGAGGCTTGTCAGGTTCCCAACCAAGTCTGGGAGTGTCTGCAGAGTGGAGCATCCAGTCAAGTCAAATCTTTGGAGGCCCCTCAAGTTCCCAACAGAGTATGGCAGTGACATTGGAGCATTCAAAGTGAAGACTTTGGAGGCCTGATAAGTTACCAAATTCATTTGGAAAAGTTTCAAGATAATGTGTGCATAGGAAAAAATTTTCTAGGTGCTTTAGCTTCCCAATTGAATTTGGAACCTCTGAAAGCGAAGCATCAATATATAATTCTCTCAATTGCAGAGGTGCCTTCAATGTTCACGTCCATTATTAAAGTGGGTTTGAGCCTCTGCAACTTTTTGGCATTGTGGTATACAAAAAAAAAGGACACTTAAGTGCAACAAGTTTTACACTTCAAAAAAAAAAAAGGTAAATAAATCTGTTCAAAAACCAACAAACAACACGACTACCTCAGATTCATGTTTCCAGAGTGTTTTCAATTGTTCCCCCTCTATATTTAACACCCTTAAATTCTATAATGGAATCTGAGGAGGTAAGGAGGAGTTCAGACAGTTCTCCTAGCGCAGATATATTAGTGGTGGTAATTGCCCAGTGTTGAATACTCATTCAGCAGAATGACTTTGAGCCCTATGCAGCTTCAACCTGCTTAGGTTGCAGTTGCCTGGAAGGTTTTCAAAAGAATTTTCAGGGTGATTTCCTTCAACCATGATAACTCCACGCACCTAAATTGTTCACCCACAGAAGTTAGAAACAAGATTGACAATATTGGGAAGTTCTAATATTTCAAAACTTGACAGACAATTTTGATCACACAACGCTATTTCGAAGTTGGTCAAAAGCTTCAGGATACTTACAAATTATTGGGCAGACATATTATGAAGAAGATTCTTTGTGAAACGACAAAGACGACGCAGATATTCTAGATTTTCAGCTATATTTCTGCCAAGGTCTCGAAGGTGGTCATGCATTCTGAGACGGTTCAGACCCTCAACCAAGCATCTGTTTTCTAGCTTCCAAAGACCTAACAAGCCTTCCCATTTGGATCCATCCCATACTTTGATAGCGATATCCCTGTCTTCTCCTATAAAGAAACAGACAACATCTAAGAATATTTGTTTTTCTTCGTTATCTAGAGCATCATAGCTAATTCTAAGTGTGCTTCATATATCTTAGTGAAGTACTTCGTAGGTTTTCCGCAATTGCACATTCGAAAGCTTCAAATCATCTTTTCCACGAAGAAACGCCCGAAGCACTTTAAGCGATAGTGGCGAACCATTGCAGACATTCAAAAATTCTTCAACCACTTCCTCAAATCCTACAACGGGACAGAGTTGACCGAAGGCATGCCAGCAAAAGAGATCTTGTGAGCGCTCTCCATTGAGACCTTTCAGTGTGTAAATGGATGAGCCTCCAAAAGTTGCGATTGTAAGTACATCCTTATTGCGAGATGTAATTAAAATTAAGCTACCTACATGAATGGTATCTATAACTGGTGCACATAATGCATCCATTTGATCAATATGATCAATATCATCTAAAATGATAAGAGACCGTTGAGAAACTGTTTTGAGCCTCTCTATCCCTTCAGAAACGATTTTTATCTGTTCATTCGACTGCATCAGATCGTTAAGAAGGCTACTCTACAGGAAAGGTAAAGATTTGGATCTGATATCAAATAAGAAGAAAGATCGATCGTAATTTGATCTCTTGGTTGAAGAATTGTTTAGCGAGGGTAGTTTTCCCTACCCTGCCAAGACCTACAATTCCCAAAATTGTAGCCTTCTCGCTTTGCTATTGTAGTGACAATGTTCTGTCCACATCTTTTATTTTTTGATTGAAGCTAGTAGGATATTTAGCAACGTCCAAAGGTGGTTTGCGAACTTTTTTCAGAACTTGTTGGACGACCTCATGGATGAGCTGCCACTCTTCCCTGTATAATATTCACAATCACAGTCAACAGACGAATAAAAAACATCTACATAAATAATCTGTGATATACTTATGAAGCTAGCAAAGTATAAAACTCAAATAACAGGGAGGGTCTTACTAAAACTGATTATATCTGCCACAGCAGAAAGAGTATTCCTCCATTTTTCTATGGCATTGGGGTCATACCTTGGTTGCGGACAATCGAATGCTCTCTTCCTTTCAAGCACGCCCAAATCTCTAGCATAAACTCGATCTCCATCGCACGTCCATCGAAGATCTGCGGGTTCGACTTTGTTGAAAACTGGAATTATTGTTGACCCCAACTTCAAAATCTGTTCCCTCATCAATACGAGCTCGTGGAGACACCATCTTTATTGAGCATAAGTTGGTGAAAATATGGCTACAAGAACGGATGATGTTCGAATAGCCCCTTCGATTTGAGGATCCAACTTCTCTTCTCCTTGCAATTCTTTTTGGTCCAGAAAAACTACTAATCCAAGTTCTTTAAGGCGATGGTAGATATGGGTAGCGAGTCCTTTCTTGACATAAGGACTGTGGTGATCTAGAAACACTTCATACACATAACTGTTGGTGGATGTAAAGGAGGTAAAGTTAACGGGTTCCATTGGATACAGATTAACAAAGAAGCAAGATCGAATATATTTGGTAGAGATTGAGAATGCACGCTCAGCTTCAATATTTGCCTATGAATGATTCAAGAGAGCAGAGAAGCTATCAGCTGCAACTTTTTTGGTATCAAGACCTCAGTTGAAAACAAAACAGCTTTGATTTGTAGTTGATTACTTGAGGTTCTTATTTCCTTTGGGAAAACCAAGTGGCAATAAATAGTGAACTACTACCGTAATATGGTAATCTAAATGGTGGAAGCATGAAGTTTCCTACCAGTTTTCCCTTCTTCCAACATTATTAACTATCAGTTCTATTGCAACATTATTGACTAAAGTTCGCAAGACGTTTTTTTTTCGACGAAAAAACTTTCATTTTTCATTTAATCAAATGAGAACATTTTTGATTAATCAAATGAGAAATTACATATGGCCAGAAACCGAGGAGAGGTAGGCAAATCATTATCAGACCAACACTAGAGAAAAGAAATTAAAAAAAAAACCAAAGAGAGGTAGGCAAAGCATTATCAGACCAACACCAAACCAAAGAAACCAAAGAGAGGTAGGGAAATGATTATCAGAGCAACACCAGACCGAAGAAGCAGAAAAGAAATCACTAAGAACCAACAAATTGGTAACACTTAAAAAAACACAAAAAAAAAAATAGAATAGACTAGACTGAAACAAAAATAAAAAACAAACCAAATTATACATCCCAAAAAACAAGAAACAGAAACAAAAAATAAACCAAACTATGCATCCCAAAAAACAAAACAGAGGATTAGAAAGCGAAAGAACCAGCTTCCTGGACAATGCCATCAAACCTTGTTTTCTTGCAGAAGACCTGCATTGATTTCCTTGAGTAAATTGGGCAAGCATCAACTTGGCGATACCGGATCAGGTTTCCAAGTAATTGTAACCTAACAAGCTTTGAATCATCCAGAAAAGAGGATGAGGATTTTATGCAAAAGATATTATCACTCGAAGGAATCTCAGGCAAAAGATTGAAGTTCTTGAAACGATATGGTTGAAACTTCATAGGAAGTTTGAACAAAACTGAATTTATTTCCGCACACCACACCTCTGCATCCCTCCCACCATTGTAGAATTCACGTTTTATTACAAAAGCAGGGGCACAGAATACTTGGTTTTGGTTGGAGAGTAGATAATTCCAGTGTTTACAAACAATCCTTAACCTGTTTATGCTCAGAAAAGAGAAAAAGTGTGGAGGTAATGCAATGGAAGTTTGTAGCTAATTATATCCATTCCAAATTGCAATAGAGAGATCATCTACAACCAAGTCGCTTCGACCTTGCGTTAATTAGGTAGTCACCACTCAATTCGGCATGTTGCTCACCTGATTTTTCTCCATGTTCATTTGGAGGACTGAATTTGAAGGAGCAGTTGGGTTTGAATTTACTGGAGGCTTTTGTCCAACCATTTAGTAGTGTGGTGAGTAGTGTGAGCAGTGTGGTCAGTAGTATGAGCAGAGCAGAGCAGTGTGAGTAGTGTGGGTAGCAGTAAGAGCAGCCAGTGAACAATGAACAATGGGCAGTGTGAGAGCAGGGAGTTTTTTATGCAGTAAAAGTATCGAGCAGCGAGCAAGCAGCAGCAAATGCATTCAAACATGACAAAGGAACCAGAAATTTCAGAACATGTGGAGAAAAATGATTTAGGACAAGTGAAAATTGCCTCATTCGCCAAAGCTGGGAAGTGGGTTTGGGTCAATGCCAAACAATATCGGGGCATTTTAAAACGAAGAATAGCCCGTCTAAAATGGGAGCAAGCAAGGAAGAAACGGTCTCAAAAGAAAAGTAATCGAGCCCTTCGCAAAAAGCATTAAAACAAGTCTTTTCCACAAGCATGTGGCAACAAGAAGTCCAAAGGAAAATTCATTAATGATTCTGTCTTATATAGTCCCACATCCACACCTCTCACCTGGTCATTTGATCTTTATGTGAAAGAATTGTTGAATGCAAAACAAAGGTTGGAGGTTTTAGAAGCTAAAGGGCAGGAAAGAGATCATAAAATTCATATAATAATGGCTGAGAACAATGTGTTAGCAAAAAGAAATAAAATTTTAAAAGAACAAGTGGCATTGCTACAAAAATGCTCTCCTGATAGGGAAGACAGAATGGCAACACATGAAGGCGGATGTGCAAAACATAAAGAAATATGTAGTGGAAAGTATAGAGGTGGTGAATGTGAAATCATCCTAGGATAAAGGGAAAATGATTCCCAAATAAACAACCATGAAGACAACGCAAGAGAAGAAATGAAAGGAGATTCCACCAAAATTTCCAAAACTTGGGCTCAAGTTATTAGCAATTTTTCTAATAAGGAAGGAGAAACAAATATTCCGGTTGACAACATGCAAGATAGTGAAGGAAAGGAAAGAAAAAATAGGGCAGCAAACATAATTATTAAAGGAGTGAAAGACTATGGGAAAAATGAATGTACTCTTAACCTTGCAAGAGAATTCTTGAAAGACAAGTTGTTATGGCAAGGAAAAACATGTCAAGCATGGAGGGTGGGTAAGTTTAACGGGGAGAGAGCCAGGCCCATAAAATTCATTATGCCTAGCTTGCGTGATAAATATATTATTCTAAGAAAGAAACATCTCTTGAGGGGTTCTTGTTTTTTCCTAGAAGAAGATTTAACTGTAAAACAACAGGAGGAAAGAAGGGAGGAAATTTTAAAGGTTAGGGTAGTAAGAGATGAAGGAAAGAGAGCATGGATTTATAAAGGCAAAGCTGTGATAGCACAATTTGGACCTCCTTCCAGAACAGAGCAGCAAGATGGTAATAAAGAAGAGGCAACAAACTCTTCAATAGGAAATCAGAAAGCAAGGTTGGTATGGGAAAACAAGGACAAAGACTCAAATGTGAGTCTTGCATGTAAAAATAAATAGCAATCAAGTCATACCCAGGTTTCCTTAAGATTAGTTTATTGGAACTCCAGAGGTTATCCATGGAGACAAGGACTTGGGTTATGGCCCATTGCGGAAAATAGAGACATAATTTGCCTCATATAAACACATGAGCATGAAGGGTGCAAGACACCTTTATTTGAAGGATACTGGAAGATGGCAGTGTGGAATAAGGCAGCAGGGAATGGCAAAGGGAACGGAGGTATCATGGTTTTAGTAAGGGAGAAAGAAGGTTGTCTTATTCAGTTAGAAAAAGAAGGCTCAAATAAGCAATTCCTTTGGTTTAAAATATCAGAAAATGGAAACCACATTAGAATTGCAACATGCTATTTTGCACCATAGGTTTCAAAAATCTACAAATATATAGGGCTTGACCACAAAGATCCATTTGCAACTTTAAAAGCGGATATTGCAACATATTTGCCGCCAGGTGAAGTCCTTATAATGGGCAATTTCAATGCTAGGACTACAAGTGAGCAAGCTAGCATTCTTTGTTGTAAAGATGATTGTGACCCTATTTGGCTTACAGAAGAAAGTAATCATCAGTGGGAAAGAATTTCAGAGGACAAGGGTTGCAATCTCTTTGGTGAACAATTGCTTACTCTATGTGGGCCTTTTATTTAGTCATTTGTAATGGCTTGACTAGATGGGAAAAGTCCGGTAATTTCACTTGCAATACTTACAATGGAGCAATTGTGGTAGATTATGTGATTTGATCGCAAGGTTTGTGTGAGAAAATGGAAGAAGTTTTGGTTGGAGATCAGCTGTGGGAGTTGAAATCAGATCACAAGCCAATTTATTTATGTTTCTCTTGGATTGGAAAAA
Source organism: Pinus taeda (assembly GCA_000404065.3). NCBI lineage: Eukaryota > Viridiplantae > Streptophyta > Pinopsida > Pinales > Pinaceae > Pinus > Pinus taeda. The sequence continues at coordinate 30,164 of APFE030534680.1, read as the reverse complement.
AACAATTAAGAGTAAAAAATTCAGCATGTCCAACGAAATCTCCCACAGGGAAGAATTCTTTTGACTCCAGAAAATTGTAATACCTTCAAAATGATGCTAGAGAGGCTCTTTGATAAGGATAAAATTACAATTCACAGCCTTCATGGTCATGAATTAACCATTTAATTCAATGCGCACTTGCAAAGTGCAAAAGAACAAAGATTAAGAAGTCTGAAACAAATTGCTTTCCGGTTAATGCTTGGTTTGACGAGGAATGCAAAAAGGCAAGGAGAATGTGGAAGAGTCAAACAAGGATAACATAAAGCTCAAATCGTACAAGAAGTTACTAAGCAAGAAAAAGGTTGATTTCATGGTTTCAAGGAGAGAAGAACTAATCTTCCTTGGGAAAAATAATCCCAAATTATTTTGGAAGGAGCTCCAACCGAAAAAAGATACAAATTGGAAATAATATTACAGCTTCTAAATGGTTTGACTATGCAAGACAACTCGATGAGCAGGTTCCCAAGGTTGACCCTTACCCCTTAGTCAACACTGATATTGAACTCTTCACGGTACAAGAGGTAGAGATGGGTATCAAGAAGTTGGGTGTTGGAAAAGAAAAAAACTTAGCTGAACTCCAAGTAGAATATCTAAAGTGGGGCTCAAAGATTCTTGCACCTCACATTACAAAAATCTTCAACAACATCATACAACAAGGGCTCCCCACAGATTGGTCAACTAGTCTGGAAATACCCCTTTTCAAGAGCAGTGACGTCAATAATCTCTCCAATTATCAGACCATCATGATAAACCCTTTGTTTGCAAAGCTATTTGGAAGCATGCTAGAAAACAAAATTAGCAAGTGGGAAGAAGAAAGAGATAAGCGTGCTAAAGGGCAAGCAGGTTTTAGACCTAAACATTCCATAGTTGATCATTGCATAACTTTAAAGCACATCAGTGAAAAAGTTTGGGACAAAAAGGAAGAAGTCTTTTGTTGCTTTGTTGATTTCAGAAAATCGTTTGACTCAGTTCCTAGGGATAAAATTTGGCAGAGAATGGAGGAACTTGGGGTTTCTAAACATTTGAGAGCAGCTGTGCATAGGCTGTATGAAGATGTGAAAGTCAAAATTAGAACTTCAGCGGGAATTTCTGAAAGTTTTAGAAGCGATATCGGGGTCAAGCAAGGTTTCCCACTGTCTCCTACCCTTTTTGGTTTATATATCGACAAGCTTGAGGAGTGGTTAAATTCGCAAGGGGGTGATGGTATCTATTTGTGCAAGTTTGTTATAAGGCTTATTTTGTATGTAGATGACCTTATTCTGATTGCTAAATCGGCTCTTGGTTTGCAAGAGCACTTACCATCCCTTGAGCAATTTTGTAAAAGTGTGGGGATGCAAGTCAATATTAGAAAAACGAAAGTAGTGGTCTTCTCTAAGAAAAGAAAACATAACCAGCATAAGTTTTACTTTGAAGGCAACATTCTGGAAGAAGTTGCGGATTACAAATAGCTCAGGATTGACTTCAACAAAAATCTAACCTGGAATGGTTGTAGAAAGAAAAGAACTTTGGGGGGTTGGAAAGCATTTTATGCTTTTCAAAATAGGTGTAAAGAGGCAGAGTTATGGGACTGGAAGACCACTCAAACTCTTTTTGGGCTTCTAGTGATTCCGGTGATTCTCTATGGTTGTGAACTGTGGGCTAGCAGTACCTCCGACATGCAGTGGAAACAAATTGAGAAAATTCAGAAGCGTTTGATTACAAACAAATTTAAGATTAAAAGTGCAATTCCTTATGATATCTTGTTAAGTGAAACAAGGAATGCTCCTATTGGAGCAATTGCTATGGTGCGAGTCATAAGTTATTTAAAAAAAAATTGAGCAAATGGAAGAGGGTAGATGGCCTAAGGTTGTCTTTAATGATAGATTGTGCAAGAGAAAAAAAACTTGGATGTAGCAAAATAACAAATGGTTTAGTAAATGGGGTATTTGCTTGAACGCGTGCCCCATAAACAACAAAGAGATAAAAGCTTTTGTTATGGAAAAGTTCCACAAATGTACTTGGGATAAGGAGCTAGGAAGAAAAAAAAAATTACTATATTGAAGTGTTTAATCCCACTCATAATCATCAACCAAAAGCATACATAGAGGCCAATATTTCTCGGAGAGCCAAACTTCTTATTGCTCAGTTAAGAACTAATTCTCATCAACTCCATTGTGAAACAGGGCACTGGAAAAGGCCAAAGGAAGTGTGGGAGGAAAGGGTATGCATTTTTGTTCTTCCATAAAAGTGGAAACATAAAAACATTTCATTTTAGAATGTGAGGTCTTCAAAGACAATAGGGAAAGTTATGCAGATATGCTGGCAGCTAGCTCTTGGGATAATCTATTTAGTGAGGGGTTTGTCAAGAATCTAGGAGCATTTATTGTGAAGCTTCACAGAAAAAGGGCCGATACATCAAGCAGATGAAGAAGCAATCTGTCTCATATCTTTAACCTCGTGGACGTTAAAATAATTTTTCTTTCTTTCTTTACTTGGTAGTCGAAACCCATTCTTTATGCAAAACAACTTGCATTTACCCATATAAAATATGAGTTTTTCAAGTGGTCTAGATTTTGTGAAATTTTTGGTAGGAATTTAGAAAAATCATCATTTTATTATTTAAATTAAATTTTTAATTATATATATTAATTTTTATGATTTAGCATATTATAAACCAACATAAAATATAGGCCATTTGTTTAATGATTATATTTTTTATCTGAAATTTATAGAATTTTAGTTATATTTAAAAAAATCTAACAATAATTTTTATAAATCCAAATAAAAATTATGACCTAAAAATTTTCCAACTTTTTAAACGTATCCCATATACCAAATGCTTTGACTGAGACGGGATCTTTTGTCCCACTCTCTTCATGGTGGCAATGGCATCAATGGACGTAAATGTTACAACAAAATAAAATTTTGAGAAAAAAAATCAGAGTAGGTAAGCGGGGTTCTTACAATTTTTCATAGGCAACCATACGCATCGATTTCAAATAAATGTTATGACAATTTCACATTGTTGAAATCTTCTTTTTAATGTTAATACATTATGGTATTTGTACAAATCTCATAATCAATTATCAAATTGTTGAAAAATGGTTCTACTTAAATAGTGTTTTAAATATTAATTTTGAGGTAAATTTCAATTTTTAAAAATATTATATTTATAGTTTTAGTTTTTTTTTTTTTTTTTTTTTTTTTTTTTTTTTTTTTTTTTTTTTTTTTTTTTTTTTTTTTTTATGCATTATGTTTATTGTGTTTATATTATTTAAATTTTTGATATATATATATATATTATATATATATTTTTAATAAAAATTTAACACAATTTTAATAGTAGGTATTAGTATAATTATGTTTGGATATATTTTTGGTGGTTGGTATTTATATAATTAGAGTTTGAATATATTTTTGATTTGTGTTTTTATTATTTGAGTTCAAAAATATGATATTTTTACAAAGAATTTACACAATTTTATGTGAAGCTATTTTTAAGGATATGGGAATTGTTTGTCAGTGGTTCTCTGAAGCTTGTTATCTTTCGAACATGATTGTATGCTACCACATGTTAGAAAGTGATTGTATGCTATCACATGTTAATCATGGCATGGATTCTCTAATCATTTGATTTTTTAATTTTTATTGTTAGATAAAACTTGTATATATTTTGTATCTAATCATATCTAAGATGACAACTCATAGAGGTAAGAAAATGCAATTTCATTACAATAACCAGTATTATAATGCTTTCAAGTGTAATTATAAATAGTGGATTGCAATAAATGAAGGGCATACCTCGGCAAGTAGCTTAGATTTTACTCAATTCATTAATCAAGGCCATTCGTTTGCTTCAAGATGTTATGGACAACACAAGTTACACTTCAAATTAGAAACTACCATGATAGTTTTGAATGATATGTTTATTCAAGATGCATTTGATATGTTCATGTTTTAGAAGAATGATGATGGGTTTCATCTCTTTCCTCCTTCCTTGTGTATTGTTATATGCCTTCTATTAAGTGCTCACCTACGAATTCCATTAACCCCTATACATGTCCATCCAGTAGCTTGTCATCTCCTTCAAAGTTATCGATGTTTTGATACTCTACTCTTATGCTAATTTATATGTACTTTTGGTGATTTGATCATGTATCAATATTTTGCGAGGGCCCCTAACAACTGGAAATTATTCTCTATAATCCTAGAATGACTATTAGTTGGGATGCCACTACCACAAGAATCAATCTCATGAAAGATGTATCCTACCACAATGCAAGTATCCATTTATTTAGGGAAGTGGTAGTTGAATCAACAAATGCAATCTCAAAGTTTCATTATCCATTATATGTACTCAACACTTGAAAGATCACATGAATTTAGGTTGTGTTTGTGAATCATCCACTCAAGCTCTTCCTACACTATCTTTTATCATAGTAGATTTGTCAATGTCTCTATTGTTTCCCTACCCAAATTATTTATTGAAGTGCTAATTATAGAAACCAACATGTCCTTGCTACTTAAATTTTTGTCCATGGCATTGGCCTTCTCAAAGATGTCAAGCATCATGTTTACAAAATCATTCCCATTTCCCACACTCATTTTCCTTTGCCCTCTCAATTTTTTCATTAGTAATCTCCTTCCATAATGCATTAAATTCTTTGTGCACTTTTTTGTGCTCTCTAATGTCCTACAAATTTGACCACCCTACATAAGCAATGAAATCTTTGATTTTGGAAGCATTGGCTACAACACACAAACCACACATAATTTAACCCAATCCTTTAATTCGCACCAACTTATCCAATGAGGAACATAGAAGAGAGTAAAGCAAAGTATCATGAGAAGTTAGGCTAAGTGGTTGTACCATCAGTGACCTATTTTCATTTATGTATTGTTCCATCATCCCCAAATATTTATTCCCATTTACAACCCTAAGAAAAACAAACCAATATATCTCTCTCAAATATTAATTGAGATTGTGTTGTTACAAGTGAGTTTGTCATTGAACACTTGTACCTCAAAGCTACCCTAGCAACATTGTTCATATCAAAAATATAAAATATGTTTAATGGTTTTTTCAATTTAATGTAAAAGAGTTATCCACATGTTTTACCATTGTTAAATAATAATTTGGAAATTAACAAGAAGAACATTGTTAACTTGACCTAATTAAACCAAGCCTTATGTGTTAGCTTGAGACACCCAACACTAATACCCTAAGTAGGCTTTGGTTTCATTATGGAGCAATGTAGTGAGAGTTGGAGTAGTCAATGAATCTTAAGAGTCTAGGAAAAATTGCCAATCTACAAACACCATGTGGAATAATAAAGATAAGAATAGCAATATACATTTCTCTGGAAACAATGGTAGATTTCTTAGATTCTCTCCATGTTGAAGATGATGTCATAGTGGTGAATGCCATATGAATGCCATATGTTGAGTTACTAGTCGTGGAAGCCTTGGTTGGAAAAACGCTCTGGAAGCCCTTGGTGGGTTGAGTTACTAGTCCTTTAAGCTGTAGTTGGACAAACACTTCGAAAGCCCAGTAAAGGATGTGGGTTGCGTTACTAGTCCTAGAAGCCTTGGTTGGACAAACACTCTAGAAGTCCTGGAAGGCTTCGATAGAGACCAATCTGATGATGGTTTTGTGATGTCCAACCATGATGTGGAATCATTGTTTGATGGGTTGAGGTGGAAGGCCTCTAGATTCCCTGGATGGTTTTGGATTGATGTGTTCTATGAGATCCCACATTCATGCTTGGAATATGGCACGGGGGTGAATGATTGAAGGGAGATTTGGCTTAGCCATTCTACGATCGAGTGGGATGTGGTAGTCTCATACCGGGTTGGATTTTGCATCATTAATATGAGGTTATTTCTCCTTGTTATCTCACAAGTATTATACTAGTTTATATGCGGATTATATGGTTGTTGTTTCCTTGGTATTTCTGTTGTTATTATGCTGGTTATGAATGTGTATTATGACAGTGGCTATGTATGGCCCTTGTCATGTTTTTACTTGTATATAAATGAACAATGTATCTATGGATTAATGGATAAAACTGCAGCTAATGTGATAAGGAAACAAATCTTCATAGTGAATTTTAGATAAGTATGATACCCCTAGGCTTAGATCTGTTGTTTACACCTGTATATTGCATTGATGCCAAGTGTTTGACAGAATGTCAGTCCCAGTTGGGGATGGTCTAGCCTAGTCCTAGATTTAGTTTTTTGTTTTATTAGTCTTGTCATCACGTGTTTAATGGATTCCGGAAGTTACAAAAATGTAACAGCCCTGGTAAAATTCCATGTAAAAATATATAAATCCCGTGGTTGATGGGACACGTATTCCAAGTTGAATGTTAGGAAAAAAATCCTAGTGGGTGTTCATTTGGTCTTTTATGGATAAGGAAATTGGCAAAGGCAATGACTAAGGCTTTGGAAAGGCAAAGTGGAATTTTGGCACAATTATTTATGAAAATAAAGGAAATTAGGAGAAAAGGAAGGTGAAATGTCACAGGTTGTATGTGAAGAGGAAATTGAAGGAAAATAATGGAAAATGAAAACAATAGAGGCCTCATTGATAAAAAGGATTTTGACGATCAGTGGGCAAGCTTGGTCAATGTAGCCTTTTGTCAGTTGAGTTTTGGAGGTCTCTCATTATTCTCTCTCTCTCTCATACACTTGGACGCCTAGAGTTCTCTTGGAGCATTTTGGAATTGGAGCAAGAAAGGCAAAGAAGGCAAGAGGAAGCAAAGATCAAGCAGGGAAAGGCATGATCAAGCAGCTACAATAGGCTTCATTGTAGGTATCGACTTGCATGTGTATTTTCCTTGCAGATTTGGCATGCATGGCATTGCATGTGGTTCTTCTCTATCATGTCATGGGTTTTTCCAAGTGTAAAAATGTTTTCAACCTAGCCTTGCCATTTCTGGATAGCCATGGTGTGATGGGGTTCTCATGTTTTGGTTGAGCTGGATTACTGGATGGATTCAAAGTTGAGTGAGGTGGATCTCCGAATGATAGAGCACATGGTCTAGTGGTCACTGAACTAGACTGTGGATCACAGTAAAGCCACTGACCTAGTGACCCCTGAGCCAAATGGTTCCTTGCAGTAAAGAAAGGATTATGTGCCTCGATGGGCCTAAGAATCATTTCCTGTGAATGGAAAGATATACGGTAAATCCAAGAGGTGGTTCTCTCTCCATTGGGCCGAGTAATCCCGGGTTTGGGATATGAGGTAAATCTTGGAGAGTGGGTCTCAGTTTAGGGCCTAGTGATCAGGGTTTGGATTAAGTAAATTCTGAGAGACTAACAGACAGGAAAATTCCTCATGGTGTAGGTGGAGAAACTTGGTGGCATCCATTCTTGTTTGGCCTAGTGATCAGATGGATATCACAGTAAGACCTATTATGATGTGTTTGTTGTGTTGGCCTAGTGATCCGGGATGGATTACGGTAAAGCCTGGTTTTTTTTTATGAGGGTGAGGTGCTTTAGCGTTAGTATGCCTTGGTTGGTTCTTTTGGTTTGAGTCCCACATTCATGCTTTGAATATGGCACATGGGTGAAGGGATGAAGATAGATTTGGATAAGCCATTCTATGGTCGGGTGGAACGTGGTAGTCCCATCTCTGATTGGTTTATTGCATTCATTAATGAGAAATTCATTCCCTTGATTTCTATGTGCAAAATTATTGATGTATATGTGGATTTTGATGGCTGATATGTTTATGGCAATTCTATTCCTATTATGGTGGTTATATGTATATATAATGACAACAACTATGTATGGCTCTTAGCATGTTTTTACTTGTAAATGAATGGATAATGTATCTATGTCCTAATAAATGATAATGCAACAAATGACATGAGGGAACAATGGTTCATAGCAATTCTCAGATAAGTATGAGAACCCTACTCTTAATTATGTTATTTACACCTGTAGGTTACATGTTGATGATATGTTTGACGAAATGCCTGACATGGCTAGTAGGGGTCTGATAAAGGTCTTGTTCGATTTATTGCCTTTGCATCATTGCTTCCCTATACTTTTACTGATTCCAAGCTATCACTCGATTTTGGGCAGTGGCCAAGCCTCTGGACCTGAAAAAGTAGCTTAAATCCCGAGGTTACTAGCACATAACTAGAAATTTTGGTCTATGGTCACTAGCAGGAAAGCCTGTGAGAGCCACTTTAGGTTACTGGTCTCTCCCTTGCCCATAGCATGGAACGATGATGGCCTAAGAGATCCAGAACAACAATGGGACCTAGGGACAAGATGTCTGAGTGCCTGACATGTCTCCTGAGGGTTTTGTTGTTGATGTTGGATGATTGTGTGTGATGTTCCGTCGATTTCACTTCCTTAAGGTCACATAGGGTGTCGAGTCTGATCATAGTATCCTCTCGTCTCATGTTTACCCCGATTGGCATGAATACTTGGGTATATGTGGGAGGAGGGTGTTACAGAGTGGTATCAAAGAATGGTTGAACTCTTGAATTGGATGGGCGATGTGTGTTGGCCATGCATGCATGCCAGTTGCATGTGTGTCTCTTAAACTTGCATTCCATGTGCTTGTTGCATTGCATAATGTTGATCATGGTTATAGTAAGGTTGTCATGAGGAACTTGATGTTGATTTTTTGGAATGCAACATCATGAGTATATGATTGGTTACATATTGTTATATTTCACTTACATGTTGTTATATGCCGCTTGATTACATCCTTGTATGTTAGGTTGCATTCTTATATGTTTGATTACATGTATCAGTCTTGTAGGTTGGTTACAAGTATTGATCGCTTATGCTTGACTACGTGCGTTCATGTGTATGTGTAATTGATTATGCATTTCTTATGCATGTTGATGGTTGCATGTGGCAATGTGTATAGTTGAGTAGTGGTTGGTTTCATGCATGAGGTCATAGTTTGTGAAGTTGATATGGTCATGCATTGATGAATGGACTCTAGCTAGAAGGATGTGTATATGGTTTTGTACTCATGTGTTATATGTCTATATGCAGTCGTTATACATGTATGGTCTTGGTTATATTTATGCATGAATAGTAGGTCAAAAATTCCTTGTGAATTCATTGTATGCAAATTTAGGTCATCGTGGTGCTATTGGTTATTATGATGCTAATGTGTTGGCTAAGATAGAATAGGAGATGCAAATCATCATAATGAGGTTGTCGCATTAGACTTTGGGGTAAGAGCAGATCGTCATACAGTTATTGTATGTTTTCATGCATGTATGTAAGTTAAGGATTATTATATGAATTAGGTTTATGTACATGTCTTTTGATGTTATGATTACATTCATGATAGATGTTAGTTTATTAGTGTAGTTATATGAACATATGTCGAATAGTCAAGAATGATAGTAACCTGTAGTTGTATTCGTTGTTATTGTTCTTTTGTGTTAGATAACTTGATTATTAGGTTATATGTTGTTGATGAGCATGATATATAGCTTATTGTTGTTATATGATATTAACTTGATGATGAGGGTTATTTTATTAAGATCTTGATGTTGTAATTTAGATTGGCTATATGCGTGATGGTTATGTTCATTGCATTGAAGATATTGATGTTATATGCATTGCATTAACCTGGTTTTACCTATGTAGAGGGTTATGGTTGCGATATCCAAGTATGAGCCAACATATTTGTGATATAGTGTCGTACTAATCTAGACTAATCATACATATGTGATTGTTATGCATGAACGATAAATACTTATGAGCTTATGATGTGAACATGTTAGTTAGTTACTGTTATGGATATCATGATTTATGTTTGAGTTGATATGTTGTGAAGTTGTATCATGCTAACCAGGATTGATTGTGTAGACAAGATCGCCTAACCTGAGATACATCAAGGTATGAGTTTGCTGATGTCGTATATTTGGTACTTGACTATTTGATTATGTCGTATAGTTGATTTAGCTGACATGGTGTGTTCATATCTTGCTTGAATGTTTGATTAATTGCATGATATGAGTATGAGTTTATAGGGTAGCATGAAGAAATGATCTTTTTTTAAGATGATTGTACTAATACATATGTGTCGAGACAATTGATATGTATTTGCGTGTAAGTAGGTGATAGTTGTAGTATCATGTCTAATTACTATGAGTTGACTATGGATCATGACATGATATTTAGTCTTGCTAAATGTTGATTTCAAATTGATAGATATGATTGTCTTCATATTTGGAACATGTGGTTGACATGTGTGAGTAGTTGCAGGGAGCATGTTGGTATTATCCCGACATGGTAATAGTTGATGTGTTTATCTCACTAATAGTCGATGATGTGAAAATGCATAGTAACACTCAATTGTAGCAAGAAAAAGGTCAAAGAAAGGAATTGGGCAATAATTCCTTTGTCTATGTTTGGAAACCCTAATTCCAAACGAATGAATGATTTTCATACCGAAAGTATTCTTACCCTTGATTTCGTCCGAGTTATGTGGTTATGTGCTATATTCATGAACATGTATTTGACAAGTATATTAGCTAGTCTCTAGTTATAGGTGGATCTATCAAGGGAATTGGAGTCCCTTGAGAGATGGCGTGGATGTGTTTAGTTGCAAGCAACATGTTTTGAACAACAAGGTAAGGTAACTAGTGTATTGTGATGTTTAGTTATGCATTGACATTATGTGTTGATGGAAGTATGATGCAGGGGATTGCATGGCAAGAGACTTCCATGAAATCTTGAAGAAGGCTAAGGTTGAGCTTTCCTTTGAAGTCACTGGGAACCATGGGGATTGAGTCATGGTGTCTATTATTAGCCTTGTTCTTGTGGTATTTCATGATTTTCTTGTGCTTTATTTTAAGTTTTGTTATTTCTAGTGCATGATCATGCAACTTTGTTTGTGGTGTCATATTGTTGTTGGTTTTCCATGGTTTTCCTCTTCTTTTCATCTCGGTCTTTCCTTTATTGTTTTGAGCCTTGATAATTGGTTGGGAAAAAGTAAAGTTAATGGAGCTCGGGGAGAGTCGTATGGTACCCAACAGGTAAAACCTAGATGAAGCTTGGTGCATGAGTAAGCACAACGGAAATTAAGACTATGACAGTCAGTTGGACTGGTTGGGTCCATTGGTGTAGATGGATGTTGGCAGTATAGTCATGAGAAAGGTAGCAAGAAAAGGTAAAGTAAACATATCTGAGGTGTTAGATGCCTTGGTTATGTTGGAAACTATTGTTCTCAATGTTTTGTATATGTTGCACATGTAAAGGGAGATCTATTAACCTTGACCTTATAGTATATGGTAATTTTGTTGTGATCATGATTACGTTGATGTTTATATGTATACATGTATGTATGTATGTATATCATTTTCTAACATTATCATGATTGTTTATGCTAATGTTTACGTATATCTATGTATGTATCCATATATCTATGTCACTATCCGACAGATCATCAAGAATCGTTCTTGTGGCGGAATGATTTCTTATGCAAGAAAATGACATGAAGAAGTTCCTGGCTATGAGGAATCAAGTGGGAAGAGTAGTCATGAAAAATATATGAGATCACTATCATGTGAATATGAATTTATATTGTATGCTTTTATTATGCCTATGTTTATGTTATGACAAGTAATGTGGAAGGATACATCAGTGAAATGAAAGTAGTGTGGTCTACGACATGTTAGCATAAAGCATGGATAAGATAATGGAAGCGAGGTTTCTTAGTAGAGACAATGTGCTTTTGGATGTGAGGTACTATTTTTGTGCATAGGTTGTATATGTTGTACATGTTGCATATTCATTGTTGGGTATAGATGGTGCATGATTGTACAAGTGGTGTTGTGCACATGTTGTGCAGGTGCTGCCATGTACATGTAATGTTGTGCACACATTGTGCAGGTGGTGCTTAGTACATGTGGCACTAGCATACTTGTGGAATTGAGTGCATGTCATACATGTAGTGCTGCAGGCATGTGGTATTAGGTATGTGCATTGTGTAGTCACAGTATCGTGACATGTGTATTCATTGTGTTGTACTATGTGTGGGTACATGTATTGTGTGGTTTTTTACATCGGGTATAGACGTATGAGTTATGTTGTATATCATGTGTATGTGTATGCATTTTGTGGTGTCTCAGATTGTGTGCAGATGTATTGTCTCGTAATGTGAATTGTGTACGTATACGTGTTGTGCTGTGTCGTACACTGGATGTAAGAGTATGTATTGTGTTGTGTTATGCACTCGGTGTAGGTGTATGCATTATATGTTAGGTGTGGATGCATGTATTGCATAGAGTTGTATGTCGTGTGTGGATTGTGCGGTTATGATGCACACTATGTGTATGTGCACATGGTTGAGGAGAAGGCACTAGGTTTTTTTCGAGTGTGGAAACCAATATGGAGTGTGTACGAAATAATGAAAAAAGTATAAGCTAAGGATTAATGAAAGGATAAGTATCAACATTTTATTTATGCAACACCCTCCTCGCACATCTACCCAAGAAACTAGACAGTCTGGGTAAACATGTGATGAGAGGCCACTATGATATGATTTGACCTCCTAGGTCACGTTAAGGAAGTGGAACTGATATAAACACACTATACATACATCCAACATCATCAACAGAACCCTCAGAAGAAAAGTCAGCCACTCAGATAGCCTGTCCCTGGGTTCCATTGTTGTTTTAGGTGTTTTGGGCCATAGTCGCTCTCATTTTATGGGCAAGGTAGTGACCAACAACCTAAAGTTGCTCTCACATGCCTGTCTACCAACATCTGTGGATCAAAAATGTCAGTGTTGTGCCAGCGACTCCGACATTTAAGCCACTTTTTCAGGCTCAGAGCCCAGGACACTTCCCAGAACTAATCCATCTCTTCAAATCAGTAAAGTAACATGGAAATGAAAGTAATAAAGAAAATACTTGTTCAAGACCTTGACTAGATCCCTACTAGGCATGGAAGGCATTTCGTCAAACATATCATCGACATGTAACTTACAGGTGTAAACAATAGAATTAAGTGTAGGGATCTCGTACTTATCTGAGAATCGCTATGAACAATTGTTCCTTCATGTCATTTGCTTCATTATCATTTATTAGGTCACAGACACATTATCCATTCACATACAAGTAAAAACATGTTGAGAGCCATACATAGTTGCCATCATAAAATGTTCATATAACCAGCGTAATAGGAACATAAATACAATAAACATATCATCCATAAAATTCATAAATGCATCAGTACCTTTACAGATGAAAATCAAGGGAATGAATTTCTCATTAATGAATGCAATGAACCAACCGAAGATGGCACTACCATGTTCCATCAGACTGTAGAATGGCTAAGCCAAATCTATCTTCAGCCATTCATCCTCGTGCCATATTCCAAGCATGAATGTGGGATCTCATAGAACACATCAATCAAAACTCATTCAGGGCTTCCAGAGGCGATCCACCTCAACCCATCAAACGGCTATTCCACCTCAAGGTCAGACATCACAAGACCATCATCATATTGGTCTCCATCGAAGCCTTCCAGGGATTCCAGAGCGTTTGTTCCAACCAAGGCTTCTGTTGAGGTATAAAAGGTGTCATTTTAACTCCTAATTATCTTCACATTAGTTTATCAATCTGAGAAAGATTTTCTATTTCAAGAGTGTACACAGTTTGTGGCGGCTATTTACTCAAGAGTAATGTTTCTAAATTACAGTACAATGTTATCAAATACAAGAGTAAATGGATGCTTTAAATAAAACTCACTTGCAATTAAAGGAAACTCAATGCTCTGAAACTAAATCATTTACTCGACAAAGTAACAGCAATTCTCAGTCAAGGATACAGTGGCAGTAACTCAGTCCTTGTTTAACTAATGCAAACTAAATCAAGCATAAATAAGATCCTTAATCTGAGATCTTTGATAGTAATAGCCAATGTTCTTTACAGTTGTTGATCTCACACACAACACACTAAATAACCAAATTGGAAATGACAATGAATTAAATAATAATGCTACTACAACTTATCGAAATGAGATAATTATGCTATCTGTAAGAATGCTAAAAGGAAAAACTAAATGATTGCGGAAAGTAAATGAGCAGCAACACTTTATAATAGAAATGAATAGCAAAACTTATGTAACTGCAATGAACAGCAAAGCTAAGTTACTGAAATGAACAACGAAGCTCTTTAAGTAAAATGAACAGCACAACAATATACTTGAAAAAAGAAGTGACCTTGTTATGAGGGAATGAACAGCAACGAAATTCAATTACAGCATATAAAACAGATCAGTTCATTAAGTCTGGAAACAGTAAAGCGATGCGACTACAATAGATAGAAATGAAACCAAACCATCACACGGCAAAAATTGTAAAGGAATGATACAAGAACAACAAGTGAATCCACTAGGGTCAGGCCCTTAGCCGCTAGTGAACACCGCCAGATTACTTCAGTATAAAAGAAGGAACAACAACTGTATTATATAGTAATCATATGCAAAATAGTTACAACCAGTTCGTGCTCTGTTTCAGCAACGAGAGTCGATGATCAAAGTAAAATACAAAAGTAATTTCTTAATAATCTCCCCCTGTTCTTCACAATCGTTGTCCCTTTTATAATGGCCAGGCAGATAAAATAGGAACAACGAATAGAATAGTAACAATGATCCCTCAGGATCAAGAGATCCTGAGAGATCTGCTCAATCTTCCATCTTCAGTTAACTCTTTGTCTTTTGCGATGATATTGTGATCTTCTCTGTCCTTATCCATAACTACGTGCTCCATCCTTGGCTTGCTGCCTGTACCCTGCCTCCTGGTGAAGGAACAACAGTTACTCCACTTTGTCTTTTTCCTTCTCTCGGGTAGGGAATGGTAGTTTTCCCATTTCATCTTTTTCCTACATGAGAAAAGACAATAATTATCTAAATTGTAATAATAAATAGTTCCCTAGTTTTTACTACAATCCCTTGATATATGAATATCTTTAGAATATAAAGGGAATATAATTAAAGGAAAGGATGATGAAATAAATGGCAAATTCATACCTTTTCATAGCTCAACAGTTTCCAGGACTAGTAAATCAACCCATAGCTGCCATCGGGCTTCCAGAGTATTTGTCCAAGAAAGGCTTCCAGGACGAGTAACTCAACCCACCAAGGGCTTCTAGAGCATTTTTCCAACCAAGGCTTCTAGGACTAGTAACTCAACAGAAGCTGTTACAGGGCTCCCAGAGAATTTGTCCAACCAGGGTTTCCAAGAACTAATAACTCAACCCAAGCTAAGGAATCATGAGAACCAACAGAAAACAAATCATGAAAGTAAACCCATAATCACCATGTCTATCTAGGAAATGGCAAGCTAGGAAACCTCCATGCCAATGACATATCACAACCAAGAAACCACAAACATATGCCATGCATCCCAAAACTAGTGAAGAAATCATACATGAAACTCGGTACCTGCAAGAAAATCTAATGTAGTTGCTGATGTAAATTCCTTCTTATGCTTTCCTACTCTTCATTTTCCTTCTTTCTCCAAAAATCCAAGTATGCCACACCCTCCAAAAGTGCTCCAAGAAAACTTTAAGTATCCAAGAGTATGAGAGAGAGCTCCCATGCTGAACTAACAAAAAGGTTACCAACTGATCCTCAGAAGCCTTTTATGAATGAGGCCTCTATTTTATTCATTTTGCTCCTCATATGCAACTTGTGACCTTTCACCTCATTTTTCTCCTAATTTCCATTATTTTCATAAATCAATGTGCCAAAATGTCTTTTAATGCCTTAGCCATTGCCTTTGGAAATTTCCTTCGCCATAAACAACCAAATGAACATCCCTCAGGATGTATTTCCCAACATTCAGCTTGGAGTAAGTGTCCCATTCATCCGTGGTTATTGTTTTTAACATTTATTACATGGAATTTTCACCAAGGTTGTTATAATTTAGCTTTACTATGCATGTGATTTATCATTATGATAATTACATGTGATCTATGATTCTGGTTTACGATGGTTACATGTGATTTATGATTTTGATCTATGATGGCTTTGTTTCGAGCTAACCTGATGTGATATGTTATACATGATGCTTTGATAAAACAATTAGTTTGACTTGTTGTGACAGGAAGTAAACAAGATTGCAATTGTACCTTATTGACCAACTACAAATGAGGTAAGATTTGAGCTTATTTCCATTTTATTTTAATCTAATGGAAGTTATGTGCTTGGAACAGGAATACATGAACATGCCCAGTTGGGTGGTTGAAATCAACTACAAGAACGGGTAGCAACAGTGAAAAAAATTGGAACATGTAGTAGTATGCTGGTAGTGTACTTCAAGAGTAGGGCGATTGTGGGACACTGGTACCCAAAAGTGTCCATTGATTGCCATGAGCATGCTATGATTGGTATGATAGTTTTGAGGCAGGTATATGCCTTAATTGTTTGATCTTCCAATGTGAGGAAGCCTTGCCAAGGTATGGATCACCCAGGATAGGGAATATTGGGGAACTTGGAAGGTGAGTGACTGCATGGAAGGGGTTGACCAGATCTCCCGAGGGAATGTGTAGCAGAGAAGGGAAGGTCGGGGATGGATTTGTTTTGGCCATTAGCATTGCTAGATGGAATCAGATGCACATTGGGAGTGCACCCTGGAACAATGAGCCGATAACTGTTCACTGAGAGGACAAGTAGCGCAGGATTTTAGCGTTGGACATTGGATGCAACTTTGACTGTGGCAGTGGATTGTGGATTTCCTGGGAAGGAGGTGACTCCTAGTACTACCTTGAGGGTGGGTTGTGAGCCTATAGATTCCCTTGTTGCAGATGCAAACATCGTATCCATTTTATTTGCTAGTTGAGCAAATGTGTATATGTGTATATGTGTTTATCATTGTAAATACCATAATGAGCTATGTTATAAAGCCCTAGTATGCGGTATGGTTGTTATCCGGTCATGTTGTTATGTTTTATAAAATGGTCATTGTAAATGCTACAACGAGTTATGTTATAAAGTTTCATGGGTAGTATGTTTTTGTTTTCAACGGTCTTTTTGGTTATAGGTGTCATTGAACACTAAGGATGGTGTTCCCCGGGGGGGGGGGGGGTTTGTAACAACCCTGGTAAAAATCCATGTAAAAATATGTAAATACCACGGTTGATGGGACACGTATTCCAAGTTGAATGTTGGGCAAAAAATCCTAGTGGGTGTTCATTTGGTTGTTTATGGCTAATGAAATTGGAAAATGCAGTGGCTAAGGCTTTAGAAAGGCAAAAATGAATTTTGGTACAATTATTTTTGATAATAAAGGAAATTAGGAGAAATGGAAGGTGAAAGGTCACAGGTTGCATGTGAGGAGGAAATTGAAGGAAAATAATGGAAAATGAAGAAAATAGAGGCCTTGTTGATAAAAAGGCTTCAATAGGAAAGCTTGGTTAGTGTAACCTTTTGCCAGTTGAGTTTTGGATCTCTCTCATTATTCTCTCTCTCTCTCATACTCTTGGACACTTAGAGTTCTCTTGGAGCATTTTGTAATTGGAGCAAGAAAGGAAAAGAAGGCAAGAGGAAGCAAAGATCAAGCAGGGAAAGCCAAGATCAAGCTGCTACAACTGGCTTCACTGCAGGTATCGACTTGCATGTGTATTTTCCTTGCTAGATTTGGCATGCATGGTATTGCATGTGGTTCTTTTCTATCATGGCATGAGTTTTTCCTACTGTAATAGTATTTTCATCCTAGCCTTCCCATTTCTGGATAACCATGGTGTGATGGGGTTCTCATGTTTTGGTTGAACTGGATTGCGAGATGGATTTGAATTGGATCTCCGAATGATAAAGCATATGGCCTAGTGGTCCCTGAACTAGACTGTGGATCATGGTAAAGCCACTAGTCTAGTGACCCCTAAGCCAGATTGTGCGTTTCGGTAAATCTAGGATTGTGTTACCTCGGTGGGCATATAAATCCTTGTTGGTGAATGGCAGGATATACAGTAAAGCCAAGAGGTGGTTTTCTCTCTGTTGGGCCTAGTAATCTTGGGTTTGGGATATGTGGTAAATCCTAGAGAGTGGGTCTCGTTTTAGGGCCTACTGATCTGGGTTTGGATTGCGGTAAAGCCTGAGAGACTAGGACACAGAAAAATTCCTCACGTGTAGGTGGAGAAACCCGGTGGCATCCATGCTTGTTTGGCCTAGTGATCGCATAGAGATCACGGTAAAGCCTATTATTATGTGTTCATTGTGTTGGCCTAGTGATCCAGGATGGATTACGGTAAATAATGGTTTTTGTTGATGAGGGTGAGGTGGTTTAGACTCGGTATTCCCTGGTTGGTTCTTTTGGTTTGAGTCCCACATTCATGCTTGGAATATGGAACAAGGGTGAATGGTTGAAGAGAGATTCGGCCCAACCATTCTATGGTCGGGTGGAATGTGTTAGTCCCATCTCCGGTTGGTTTATTGCATTCATTAATGAGAAATTCACTCCCTTGATTTCCATTTGAAAATGTATTGATGCATATGCAGATTTTGAAGGTTGATATGTTTGGATATATGTATACTTTATGAAAACAAATATGTATGGGTCTCGGCATGTTTTTACTGGTAAATAAATGGATAGTGTATCTATGGCCTAATAGATGATAATGTAGCAAATGACATGAGGGAATAATGGTTCATAGAAATTCTCAGATAAGTATGAGATCCGTACACTTAATTATGTTGTTTACACCTATAGGTTACATGTTGATGATATGTTTGACGAAATGCCTAGCATGGCTAGTAGGGGTTTGATAAAGGTCTTGTTTGACTTATTGCTTTTGCATAATTTTTTCCCTGTACTTCTACTGATTTCAAGATATCACTCGATTCTTGGTAGTGGCCTGGGCTCTCGGCTTGAAAAAGTGGCTTAAATCTGAGGGTTGTTGGCACAGAAATGACAATTTTGGTCAGTGTAGCGACCTAGGTTTCTGGTCACCCCATTGCCCATAAAACGAGAGCGACTATGGCCTAAGAGATCCAAAACAATAGTGGGACCCAGGGACAGGCTGTCTGAGTGGTTGACATGTTTACTAAGGTTTCTGTTGTTGATGTTGGATGATTGTATGTGATGTTCCATCGATTCCACTTCCTTAAGGTCACATAGGAGGTCGAAAATGATCGTAGTATCTTTTCACCTCATGTTTACCCTCGTTGACATGGTTACTTGGGTATATGTGGGAGGAGGGTGTTACAAACAAGTTATGGGCAATGGCCGAATTCTAGGCTTGAAAAGTGCCTTAAATTCCCTAGACTCTGGCACAGGTCTACTGGAAATAGACCTTGCACACAGGCATGTAGGCTTGTGAGAGCGTTCAGAGCTCTCTAGATGTTGGCATGCCCATAGCATGGGAGCGTACAGAGATGAAGAGGTCTAAAACGTCAGTGGGACCCAAGTGTTGGTTAGCATAAAGGTTGGGATGGTTCCTAGGGGTCCTATTATTGATGTTGATGGTATGTATGGTGTGTTTTCATCGATTCCACTTCCTTAAAATGACTTAGGAGGTCTAATCATATCATAGAAACTTCTCGTTACATGTTTACCCTAGTTGGTTAGTTGCTAGGGTAGATGTAGGAGGAGCGTGTTACAGAGTGGTATCAAAGCATGGTTCACCCCTCGGACTGGATGGGTTATCTATTGGTCAGGCATTCATGTTGGTTGCATATGTGTTTCTTGTGCTTGTAGTCCATGTGCTTGTTTCATTTGCATGGTGTTGATCACGGTTGTAGTGATGTCGCCATACCAAGGTTGATGGTGTTGTTGTGGGATGTGTCACCATGAGTGTATGCATTGTCATGCATGTCGGTGTCTATATGCATGCATTGTCATGGTTATAGTTATGCATGTATAATGGGTCAAACATGCATTGTGAGGTCACTGCATGAAATTAGGTCATCATGATGATATTGGTATGTTATGATGCTAATGTGTTGGCTGAGATAGAGTAGGAGATGTAGACCATTAAAGTGAAGTTGCAGAATTGGACCTTGAGGAAAGAGAATTTCATAATACAAGTTTTTATATTGGTTATGAAAGTATGTAGGTTAAGGATTTTTATATGCATTATGGTTATGTGTACGCCTTTCATTCATTTGATGTTATGGTTACATACACGATAGATGCTAGTTGATTAGTGTATCTATATGCACGTGTCAGATAGTCATGAATGATAGTAACATGTGGTATTATGCATTGCTATTGTTGTTTTAGCTTAGATAACTTAATGATTAGGGTTATTACCTTAAGATCTTGTTGTTATATGTATCATACTAAGTTGGATTGACCTATGAAAATGGTTAGGGTTATGACATTCAGGTATGAGTTAATATGATGTGATATTATGTCATACTAATCTAGACTGATTGTACATATGTAATTATTATGTATGAATGATAATTGTTTATGAGTTTATGATGTGAACATGTTAGCTAGTGACTATTATGGATAACATGACATTATTTATGTTTGAGTTGATTCGTGCTAATCTAGATTGTTTGTGCATAAAAGATAGCCTCCCTTGAGATACATTAAGGTATGAGCTTTCTTACGTCATTTATTTTGTGCATGAATGTTTGATTATGTTGTTTATTTGGTGTTTGAGTGTTTGGTGTCTATTATGTCATCTATCTATTTCCTGAATGTTTGATTACTTGAATGATATGAGTATGTGTCTATAGGATTTCTTGCTGAAATGATCTTGTTTTAAGATGGTTGTACTAACACATGTGTTGAGACAATTGAAATGAACTTGAGTATAATAGATGACAGTTGTAGCATTATGTCTAATGAATATGAGTTGACTATGAATTATGGCATGGTTGTTAGATTTGGTAAAGGTTTTCAAATTGATAGATATGATTGTCTTTATATTTGTAACATGTGGTTGACATGTGTGAGAAGTTGCATGGAAACATGCTTGGTATTAGCTTGACAAGGTAATAGTTGATGTGTTTATATAACTAACAGTTGGGTGATGTGATAGTGCATACTAAGACCCAATTGCAATAAAGTAAAAAAGTAAAAGAAATGAATTGGGCAAGAATTCCTTTGGCTATGTTTGGAAATCTTAATCCAAACGAATTAGTGCTTTGCATACCAGAAGTCTTCTTAACCTTGAGTTCGTCTGAAATTATGTGGGTATGTGCTATATTCATGAACATGTATTTGACATGTATATTA
The DNA here is from genome assembly GCA_000404065.3 of Pinus taeda. Lineage (NCBI taxonomy): Eukaryota > Viridiplantae > Streptophyta > Pinopsida > Pinales > Pinaceae > Pinus > Pinus taeda. The sequence continues at coordinate 8,962 of APFE030534680.1, read as the reverse complement.
ACTAGTCTATAGTTATAGGTGGATCTATCAAGGGAATCAGAGTCCCTTGAGACATGGTACAAATGTGTTCAGCTACAAGGAAAGGTTCTTGGCATGACAAGGTAAGCTAACTGGTATATTGTTATTTTTATTTATACACTGACATTTATGTGTTGATGTTAGTATGATGCAAAGGATTGCATGGAAAAGAGGATGCCATGAAAACTTGAAGAAGGCTCAGGTTGAGATTTCGCTTGGAAGCACTGGGAACCATGGGGATTGAGTCATGACATCTGTTTTCAGTGTTTTTCTTTTGGTCTTTTGGTTTGCTTGATTGCGGTTTTGTTTGAGTATTGTGCATAGCCATGCCACTTTGTTTGTGGTGTCGTATTGTTGTTGGTTTTCCATGATTATCTTCTTGTTTTATTCTCGGTCTTTCCTTTATTGTTTTGAGATTCTTGGGAATTGTTTGGGAAAAGAGGAAATTTAATGGACCTCGGGAGAAGCTAAATGAAGCCCAACAAGTAATGTGAGAGCTAGATGAAGCATGGTGAATGTGTAAGGGAAATTGAAGGTAAGAATATCACAGTTGGTTGGATTGGTTAGGTCCATTGTGGTAAATGGATGGTGGCAGTACAAACATGAGAAACGTAACCATAAAGGGTAAAGTAAAGGGACTTGATATGTAAGATTCCTTGGCTATGTTGGGAAATGTTGTTCTCAATGTTGTGCATGATGTGCATGGATAAAGGTAGTTCTCTTAACCTTGACCTTATGTTATCTGGTAATTATGTTGTGATCATGGTTATGCTGATGTTTATATATGTATACATGTATGTATGTATGTATGTATGTATGTCATGTCTAACAAGGTCATCATGGATCATTATTGATTTATGTTAATGTTTATGTATATGTATCTATGTATCTATGTCACTTCTCGATGGGGTTGTCAGGGATCATTCTTGTGGAAGAATGATTGCTTATGCAGGTGAATGACATGACGAGGTTCCTGGTCTTACGAGAATCAAGTGGGAAGAGTATTCATGATGAATATACAAGGTAAGTATCACGTGGATATGAATTGATATTGTATGTTTGTATTATGCCTATGTTTATGTTATGACATGTAACGCTGAAGGATACATTAGAGGAATGAAAACAATGTGCTTTGCAGCATGTTAGGATAAGCATGGATGACAGAGAGGAACTAGAAGAAAGGTTTCTTGGTAGAGATAGTGTGGTTTTGGATGTGTGGTACTATTGTTGTGCATATGTTATATATGTTGTACATGTTGCATTTGTGAGGTTGTTCACATGTGATGTTGTGCATATATAACTTGTGTACATGTTGTTTATGCAATGTTATGTACAGAGTGGTACAGATAGTGTCGTGTGAATGTTGCATATGCAGTGCTGCGTATAGATGGTGCTATGTACATGTTGGATATGCAGTGTTGTGTACATAGGGTGTTATGTACATGTTGTATATGTAGTGCTATGTACATATGGTTTTGTGTGGATGTTGTGCATATGGTGTGGTGTGCATGATTGTACAAGTGGTGTTGTGTGCATGATTTTACAAGTGGTGATGTGAGCATGTGGTGTTGTGTACATGTCGTGTGTGTGATGTTGTGTACATGTGGTATTGTGTACACGTTGTACAGGTGGTATGATGTACATGTGGCGTTGTGTACACATTGTGCAGGTGGTTCCATGTACATGTGATGTTGTGTACATATTGTGCAGGCGGTACTGTGTACATATTGTACATGTGGTACCAATCTACATGTGGTATTATGTTCATGTCATACATGTTGTGTTGTGTACATGAGGTACTATGTATGTGCATGGTGTAGTTGTGGTATCATGACATGTGTACTCATTGTGTTGTACTCTATGTAGTACTTGTATTATGTGGTAGTGTACATTGGGTGTAGGCGCATGTATTGTGTTGTGTTGTACATTGGATGTAGGTGTATGTGTTGTATTTTAGGTGTAGGTGCATGCATTTCAAGGTGTTGTATGTGTGTGATGCACACTATGCATATGTGCACATGGTTGAGGAGAAAGCACTGGGTGTTTGTCAGGTTTGGAAACCGATCCGAAGTGCGTATGGAATAAGGACAAAGGTAAAAGCTAAGGATTGATTAAAGGATAAACATCAATATTTTTGTTTCAATTTTATTATGCATGAGATTTATGATTCTATCCTATGATGATTACATGTGATCTATGATTCTGGTTTATCATGGTTACATGGGATGTATGATTTTTATCTATGATGGTTGTGTTTTGAGCTAACTTGATGTGATATGTTTATACATTATGATTTGGTCAAAGATGCTAGTTTGACTTGTTGTGACAGGAAGCAAAAAAATTGCAAGTGTACCTTGTTGACGAGCCACTAATGAGGTATGATTTAAAGCTATTTCAATTTATTTTAAATCTAATGGAAGTTATGTGCTTAGTATAGGAAGCACAGAAATGCCCTATTGGATGATTGAAATCGACTGCAAGAATTAACAACAATGAAAGAAATTGGAACATGCATTAGTATGTTGGTAAAGCATTCAAGAGTAGGGCCATTGTGGAACAATGGTACCCAATAGTGTCCATTGATTGCCATGAATAGGCTATGGCTGCTATGATGGTTTGAGGCAAGGATATGCCTTGGTTTTTGTGTCTCCCGATGTGAGGAAGCTTTGCCAAGGGATGGACTGCCTGGAATGAGGGTGCCAACAAAACTTGGAAGGTGTGTGACTGCATGGAAGGGGGGTGACAAGATTTCCCAAGGGACTGTGCAGCAAAGAAGGGAAGGTCGGGGATATATTTATTTTGGTCATTAGCATTGCCAAATGGAATCATATGCACATTAGGAGTTCGCCCTAGAACAATGAGTCGATAACTATTCTCTGAGAGCACAAGTGGCGCAGGATTGTAGTGCTAGACATTCGATGCAGTTTTGAATTTGACAGTGGATTGTGGACTTCTTGGGAAGGAGGTGAATCCTGGGATTACCTTGAGGGTGGAGGTGTGAGCTTCTATATTCCCTTGTTGCAGATGTAGGCATCATATCATTTTATTTGTTGGTTGAGAAAATGTGCATATGTGTATATGCGTGTATTATTGTAAACACTGTATCGAGCTATATTTATAAAGTTCCACAGATAGTATGTTTTTTTGTTGGTTGAAGCAAATGTGTATAAGTATATGTGGATTGTAAATACCGTAATGAGATGTGTTATAAAGCTCCATTAAACGATATGTTTGTCATGTTTCAGCAGATGGTCATTGTAAATATTGCAACGAGCTATGTTATAAAGCTCCATGGGAAGTATGTTTTGTTTCAATGGTCTTGTTTGTTATAGGTGTCACTGAACACTGAAGAGGGTGTTCCCCTAAGGTGGAGGGTTCTCTAACAACCTTGGTGAAAGTTCCATGTAATAAAAGTCAATAAAGGAAAAAATAATAACCACTGTTGATGGGACACTTATTCCAAGTTGAATGTTTGGAATGACATTCTAGTGTGTGTGTGTTGATTTTGTTGTTAATGGCTAAGGAAATTGGCAAAGGCAATGTCTAAGGCTTTGGAAAGGAAAAATAGCATTTTTGGCACATTTATTTATGAAAATAAAGGAAATTTAGGAGAAAAGGGAGGTGAAAGGTCACAGGTTGCACGTGAGGAGGAAAATGAAGGAAAATAATGAAAAATGAAGAAAATAGAGGCCTCATTCATAAAACGGCTTTTGAGGATCAATGGGTAGGCTTAGTCAGTGTAAGTTTATGTCATTTCAGTTCTGGAATTCTCTCTTTATTATTTCTTTCTCTGATACTCTTGGAAACTTAGATTTTTCTTGGAGCACTCTTGGAGAGTGTGGCATATTTGGAGTTTTGGAGCAAGAAGGCAAAGGAAAAGCAGGAAAGTGCAAGAGGACTTCGAGACCAGTAACTACAATGGGTTTTTCTTGCAGGTACCAAATTGCATGTATATTTTCCTCACTAGTTTTGGCATGCGTGGCATATGCACGTGGTTTGTTGGTTGTGATTTTTTATTGGCATGAAGGATGGCCAAGATTGACAGTGGATTGCCTAGCCTTGTCATTTCCTAGATAGTCATGGAGATTGTGGGTTTATTTCATTGTTTTGTTTTGGTTGGTTCTCATGTTTCCTTAGCTTGGGTTGAGTTATTAGTCCTAGAAGCCCTAGTTAGACAAACGCTCTAGAAGCCACGTAACATCTTGGGTTGAGTTACTAGTCGTGGAAGCCTTGGTTGGACAAATGCTTTGGAAGCCGTTGGTGGGTTTTACTACTCTTGGAAGCCCTAGTCGAAAAAACGCTCTGGAATCCCATTAAAATTTGTGGGTTGAGTTACTAGTCCTAGAAGCAGTGGTTGGAAAAATGCTCTAAAAGCCCTGGAAGGCTTGGATAGAGCTCAATCTGATGATGGTTTTGTGATTTCCAATCATGAGGTGGAATCACTGTTTGATGGGTTGAGGTGGATGGCCTCTGAAAGACTTGGATGGTTTTGGATTGTTGTGTTCTATGAGATCCCACATTCATGATTGGAATATCGAACGAGGGTAAATGACTGAAGAGAGATTTGGCTGAGCCATTCTACGATCAGGTGGAACGTAGTAGTCCCATACTGGGTTGGATTTTGCATCATTAATATGAGGTTATTTCTCCTTGTTATCTCATGAGTATTATACTGGTTTATATTTGGATTATATGGCCATTGTTTCCTTGGTATTTCTATTGTTATTATGTTGGTTATGAATGTGTATTATGACAGTGGCTATGTATGGATCCCATTATGTTTTTACTTGTATATGAATGAGAAATGTATCTATGGCCTAATGGATGAAACTGCAGCTAATGTGATAAGGAAACAATGCTTCATAGCGAATCTTAGATAAGTATGAAACCCCTATGCTTAGATCTGTTGTTTACGTCTGTAGATTGCATTGATGCCAAGTGCTTGACAGAAAACCATTCCCCGTTGGGGATGGTCAGGCCTAATCCTCGAGTTATTTTTTGGTTTATTAGTCTTGTCATCATGTGTTTAATGGATTTCGAAAGTTACAACAAGTTCTAGGTAGTGGTTGGAATTCTAGGCTTGAAAAGTGCCTTAAATTCCTCGGACTCTGGCATAGGTTTGCCAGAAATAATCCCTAGACGCAGACATGTAGGCTTGTGGAAGCATCCAGAGCTCTCTAGACGCTAGCATGCCCATAGCATGGGAGGGTCCAGAGGTCAAGAGGTCTAAAACCTTAGTGAAACTCAGGGGTTGTTTAAAAGAAAGGTTGGGATGATTCCTAGGGGTCCTATTGCTGATGTTGAAGGTCTGTATGGCGTGTTTCCGTCGGTTCCACTTCCTTAATGTGACTTAGGAGGTCGAATCATATCATATTAACTTCTCATTATATGTTCACCCCGATTGGTCAATTGCTTGGGTAGATGTGGGAGGAGGGTGTTACAAAATGGGACAAAAGAATGGAAATGTGTAAATTCAATGTAGGAATCCGTAAGCATAACATGATTGCATGGTGTCCAATGGTTCATTCCTTATGGAATATATAACCAATGATGACCTCAATCCCATTCCCCTTTTTGAGTGAGTGACATTCATTGAGTGGTATATTTCATATTTTGCTTGAACTATAAAATGGTTTCTCTAAAATATACTTGTCACCTTTCCCAGTACAACATTAACATGGCATACAAGAAAGTTTAAAAAAGCTCACTATATGAGGAGGTGGGTAAGATTGAATATTAAGATATCTAATATTTTGGAGAAGTATAGAAAATGTAATCACTTTATCGGTAGCCTCGTGCAACAAAATCAACAACATGTTAACAACAATGTTGGATGAAGATTAAAAAATATCCAATACTTGCGAAGGGGTTTTCATGCCAAAACAAAACATTGTGTCAGAGATATGTTTGTGTTAACCTCAAAAGTATTGGATACTCATTTCCAATAAGGATGTTGATGCTAAGGCTCACAAGATAAAGGCAAAAAAGATCTTATCACAAAGAAAAGTGGTAGTACCCACAAAGTTGTATGGGTTTAGAAAGGCCAACTTTGTGTCCCTCTTATCTCACATGGTTGTTGAGCTTGAGAATTATTGTATAGCAACACAAGGCTAAACCAAATCTCCCAAAATGAAATCACACCCCTATTGTTCCAAAAAATGATTAACATGGTCGAAAGTCATCATTATGAGAAAGCCCCTAAGGAAACAATTTCCCTTGTTGATATGGGTATGGGTAAAAGTAAGAGAAACAACTTGAATAAGTAGTTTTGGCTTGTTGTATAAACTTGTAATTCTTAGTTAGACCACGTATGTGACACTTTTTATGATCCAAATATGTAAATGAAGAATTAGACTAATCAAAACATTGTAAACATGTTCATTAGTTCCATGAATAAATAATAAAAGTATATTAGAATATCGTATTATTAGAAATTGGGATGCAGTTTAGGAGATTTGGCATCATGCATTAAATCTCCTCTTAATCCCAAGGAAATAATAGGAATGACTATTTAGAATATGTTTGAGACACTTACTTTTCATTTTATGTATTACTTAGTGGCATGATGACTCAACCCATGTTTGAGGCTTGTAGTATTCCTTCTATGTATGTTTCCATTCTAGCAATGTTATCTTTGTATATCACTGGTGATATGATTGTTATTATGCTAGAGTGAGAGGATGGGTTACTCACACAATGCAAATTTATGAAAAACCTGACCTACCTTACGTTATTCTTATTGTCATGAGGAACGAGTTATATTTGTGGACAAATCTAACCTCCCTAGTAGTCTAAGACTCTCTAGTGACAAACAAACCAAACAAGAGCTATCCTTCTCTAGATAATTATTCTATGAGAGATCAAGTGTTTTCCGATCTTACCTTAGGTCCAACGCTTGTTCTAGCAGTCCAGCCTTGCTGATCCAGATGAGCTCCTCCTTCACTTTAAGACCTGCATACACTAACAAAGCAAACGATTACATAACACCTGAATATTCATCATAAAAACAAAGCATATTCATCACATAGACCAAGGAGTACATGAAATAATTCATTAACAACAAATCATTGAG